>LNAC01000110.1:3137341-3264512 GCA_002007465.1 Ailurus styani | reverse complement strand
AGAGATTTTTTTTTTTTTTTTTTTTTTTTTTTTTACAAGAGAAGGACTGAGGAGGCTTTCTGGCATTGCTGGGGCATTGGAGGAAAGGGTAGGATGTGTGTGGGTAGGGATGAGGGAAGAACGTTCTGATCACAGCTGGAGTGAAGTAATGGGGAAGGGCAGTGTGCATGACAGATGACTGGCTCATGTGCTGGGAACTCTTGGAACCTGAGGCACAGGGTCGGAGATCGCAGGTCGCAAGAGAACTATGCCAGGGAGAACGCTGGGGAGGAAGGACCTGGAAGGTGGGTGGAGGCGGACCATGGACAGCCTGGCTGGAGCTAGGAAGTGTGAATGTTTGGCTACCTGGTGGGAAGTCACTGAGGACCGCAGAACACAGTGTGTTGTGGCATACTGTGGACTCATGTCTCCCCCCCCGCAGAAATAGGAAAAATGGGACATGGGATTAGAAGACAGGTGAATGGGATTCAGCACTGATTCCCTCACTTCCAAGTAAAGACAAAAGACTACCTTATGAAAGAGGAAGCAGAATATCTCATAACACATATTATAAAAGTGCTAATCTTTTGGTCCTCCATTTTCTTTTCATGTCATAATCACATGGGTATCCCCATTTCTTTCCTATCTTTCTCTTCCCTTCTCTGCTGGCCACGCCCCTCTCCCCTCTACTTAGCCTGAGAGAGGGGCATTCTCATCACCAAGCTTTATGGAACCTAGTGCCAAGTTTTTTAGACCCAAAGACACTTTTATGTGACTGGACATGAGACAATACAACTTAGCCCAAGTTCATCATTGGCAAACAATTTATTATTGTTGCTGTTATTATCATTATTATTATTATTATTTAGCTCTGTAGCTCTATGATTCTAATCTTTTCATCTGCCTGGAAATCCTGTTCCTCAGTTTAAAGAGCATAGATCTCAACAGAAGGGACACTGACCCTTTCCAGTAATCTATATTATTACATGCCTCTGATAGGAAATTAATAGCTCTAATCTTACTTTCTAATGGAACTGGCAACTTATGAGACTCATTAGTTACCTAGTCCCTTTAATGGCTGAAGCTTACCAAAGAGCACAGGGATTTTAGTTCTATGTTCAGAGCTCTGTTTCAGGAGAGCAGGAAGGAGTTTGCTGAATTGGCTAGCTGACCCTCGGTCACGGACGCATCTCTCACTCCAAATTGTTCTTGCTTTTCTTGCATTACTGTTTGTCTGCTGATGAACTCCCTGCTACACACTTTCTTTCCGTGGACGACTAACCAATATATTTAGTCTCTCTACCAGGAAAGAACATAAAACACAACATGACTTTTATACAGTATTTTTTATTTATAAAATTGACCTTTTGCTTGAATGGACAGTTTTCCTCTTTATATTTGATGCATACACCCGGGAACATAATCAGAAGATTCCTATTGATTGTTCTGAAGCAATTTAGTTCTGGTCATGGTTGTACTGGATTTGCAATTATACTGAGGAGAGGTATTATTGACTGGGCCTGGTAATTACCACACTGACATCGGATTCAGCCTGAGGTGAAACCAACCTACAGCTCCATGCTGGCGTTCCTCTTATAAAAGATTTGCACTGATTCTTCTCAAGTATGGAAGAGCAACACGGGACCCTATCTATGTTTTAGTCCCACAATTCATTTCACTATGCAGTTCATTTACTTTTGAGTATAAGGAGCTTAAGATACTGACTTAGGAGAGGCAAACATTGAGGAGGTTAATTATCGACCCACGACACATACACTTTGGTCTAGCAAAACAAATAGGTCACCTTTTGTATTAAAACAATGGTTTCTGGACGGGTCTTATAAGTAGATGGATTACTCTTGCATGTGTTAAATCAGATGGAATGTGGCCTTAAGTGGTGAATCTATTTTTAATATAAATTTGAATTTCTTAGTTTATGTTAAATAAATATTTGTGGATAGCCCCCTAGCAATAGCTGTGTGTTTATCCTTAGAACAAGGAAATGTTTTATGCACAGTGAACTCAGGTATAATTGGTAGTTTTCAGTAAGAAATTCAAGGGAACATGCATATAAATAAAGGTTATGTGGAACAAGTATTCTCTTTTATTTAACACCAAGTCTGAAAATAGAGAGAAATGTGCTCATGTGAAAATCCATTGGTCCATTTGCAGAGAAGGTTGGCTCAGCTATAGATAGCAATGTATGCACACAGAAAACAGGAAATGAAAAATACATCGTTCATACTTGGCATATGATTAACAAAAATCTACAATACGTTCAAAGTAATTCCCAAATAGTAATTCCCAAATATTATGCTTCTGCATTTTCATAACCTGCTTACTTTTATTTTCTAACTGAAATTAATATGAGCAGAGTAAACCACAGGAATATTGTAAATGAGACTCTTCATGCTTAGAACAGAAGGTTATTTTCCATCAACCATTGATGCTATATGCCTTTAGGTTTATTTGTTTTTTTAAAAAAACAAATTATAACTTGAAAGCTGAATAGGAAACACTGTCAGTCGCTTCTGCCTATTGAAGAAATTAATTTAATTTGCAAAATCCAGATAGTTCTTGTTTTGTTCACTTGGTCAGCTTTAGACATGTTGTGCTTGTATCTGAAGCTGGTTTATTTCACCAAAGATTCAATTTAGCCTATGAAAGACTACTGCTTTTTCATTGTCTCATGAACTGTAGTAATTCTAGGATCAATATAACCCCCTTAAAGGGGTTGTACTCATATCTTTCTGGACAGAATTGTTATTATTATAGAGTGCAGACAGGCTAGTTCTTTAATGGAAGATCTATCCAACAACTAGAGAAACTAGCTCCTCCTAGAACTAGGAGATCTTGACCACATGACATTTCTGATTTCATCTACCCCACTACAAAAGCACCAGGTTAGAAGAAGGCATATTGTAAAAGATGTAGGCCGACCATGTCCAATTCTCCTGTGAACCAGCCTATTGAGAAATCTGCATTTACCACCTTCTAAGTAAGACAATACTTTAGAAGACTAGCTTTGTGGAACTGGACCAATTAGAGACGAAGCTGGTTTGGATGATTTCATTGTGGTCCAATTAACACAGAGAAGAGAAAGAACCTCGTGGCTAAAGGATGCACACAAGCTTCTGCATAGTCATCTTGCCAGGAATGCCTCTAGCCTCTCAGGGTGCCTATAACAGTATAGATGATTCAGTGGAAACCCATCACCACCACTCCGAAAAACCATGTTCCTTAGGGAAGACAGCGAAACCATCAGCGAGATATCCGTGAGGAAGTGTGGCAGGATAGACGCTGTCCCTGCTGCTGACGTGCTAGGGAGGCATGAAGAAGGGAGGCTCTCTCTGCTGGCAGGCAGAAGGCATGGAGGATGGAATAACTTGGATGAGCAAAAGTTTTATCTGAAGTATGCAGAAAATTTGGGCAAAAGCAAACGTATGATTTAAAGTAAGTGGGTGAGAGCCTCGAGTCCCTACTTTGTTTTTCTTGATAGGTCTGGGTTGATGCCTACAGAGAAGGTGAACAAGTATATCCTACTCGAGACTCATTAAAATATTTGCAGAGATTTGCTACTATTTGCCAAGATCGTGTAGGGAGATGTTAGATAGAGGGTCTCTTATCTCTTTAACTGGACTCTACACTCCTGCCATCTAGGGACTCTCGTATTTCTTATCCATTCTATACCTAGCATAGTACAAGAGACAAAAGGTACCAACCTTGGATTGTCTGTAAAATAAAATTAGTAATTAGTCACTTGCTATTGTTGTCTTTTTTAGTTATAGGATATTCTCACCGCTCCTTGTATGTTATACAGAATTATCAGTTAAGAAGGAAAGTTTGAACAGAGTCAAAACATCAAAGTAAATTTTTTTTAAAGAAAGATGATTTTGCAGCCAGAAAAAGATGTTGTGTAAATTTCAAACTAACATAAAAATGAAATGAGGGAGCAGTGCAAACTGGGGCAAATAATCCATTTCTTCCCCCACCCAATGTAGGTGCCTTTAACATTGCCAAAAACCATACCGACAACAGTGATATCCAGTTAACTCAGCATTTTGGTATTTTTTTGAATTTCAATGATCTTTTAGGAAATCATATCGTCTGGGGACAGCATGATGCCCCATGACATTACCCTGATCGTTTAAAACACTAAGCTTCAATTAGCAGTCACAGAACAAAGAGAAATGCAAATGTACAGATTTAAAACTAACAATAAAAGCTAAAAGATTGCACTTCTGTGAGTATAATAATACAGAAGTACAGAAACTAAAATAGAACACAAGGTGTTCTCTCTTCATATATACATGTTTATGGATATGTATGTATATATATATTCAAATGCCACAGTTTCCATTTTAAATACAATTAACTGGCTGTCCGAAAGTATCACACAGTTTAATCTAATTTTGCCTGAGTTTTAGGAAATGATTCACTCTCACATTTGCAAAACTGAGTCAGAACGTTTAATACGATGTAATATGAGATTGAACTGGATGGGCTTTTCTGTACACATTAGGTGCCTGGAGAATTTTGAATCCTTTTTGGAGGGACACCTTCTGAATCTTTCCTCCAATGCATTGGCACAGCTGCACGGTGTACACGCAGTGGGCAGGTGACAAAGAGATAACAGCGTGACCACATCCCACGACTCTCCCCACCCCTCTCCCCGCCCCCGCACCGGCTACACAACACGGGGCACACATGGCCCCCCGTGTGTCTGTCATTGCCACCCGCCAGAGTTAGTTACCGAGATCAGGAGCGGGTGGGCCTGAGGAATGCTGAACCGAACTGTTGCTCATGTCATTAAAAACTCAACTAGGCAGAAAGCTAGGAATGGAGCAGTTGACAAAGATAAAGCCGAGAGCTCTGTGGCTTATCCTTAATTAGGTGTTGGCATTGGTTCTTGTCAAACAAGGGAACGAGTGTGTGCTGCGGCACACTGACGCACACAGACAGCCCTAGTCACAGTTGGAGAGAACACAAAGTGCATTCAAGCTGGCATTGAAAGGGATTTAGATAAGTACTCGAGGTAACAAAAATCGAAAAAGGAGGATGATAGCAATGGAAGCTTTAGATGAATTGCAACTGAGTGCACCTTTATTACAGCCTATCAGGCTCCAGACAGCTACAGACCAGCCTGCCCAGCGCATTTCTCTTCGTGCTCTCCTGGATTAAAGGTCAAAGTAACTCAAATTTATATGTTCTGTCTCGCTGTCTCGGTCTCTCCCGCGGCTCACATATATGCACCACACATTTCAGGGATCGGGGGGCCCTGGCATCAAAGCTTCTACTCTTTGACTGAAGCAGAGCCCTTTTCTCATGGAAAAGGTTCCATTTATTTAAAATAATTATCTTGTGGGAAGATGTTGCAAAGAACGCAATATTAAAAGGTCACAAAAATGCTACCGGCGTAAGTACACGAACACCAATGGGCCACCTCCAACGGCCCTTGTCCATGACTGTGGCTCTATTTTGCGTCCGTTTGACACAGTCGAGGCCTAATATTCTGGCTTATTAGAACACTGTCTATATGTATTCTCAACATACACAAAAGCTGTGTGTTTTCATAATATGTATAAGCACTTCAGACGGTAAGCTGTGCACATTGCAGCTAGCAGATGGTAGCTCTTATCACAGATAAAAGCACATATATATGTTTCTGTAACTACACCCTCAGAGAGAACGGATAAGAGAAGAATCCTCTCCACATCACAGCTTACATTACCCATCTACTTAGGCAGCAAACAGCATATGTTTTACTGCTGTGGAAAGGCAGTACTTGGGAGGAAAATATGATTAAAATAAACTCAGAAATAACCCGATGGATACACTTTTTTTTCAGTGTGCTAAAAACTGGAAGTTAGGAGTGTGTGTGTGTGCGTGAGTGCGCACATGCGCGTATGTGTATGTATGTGTGTAGTAGGGGAACTCTGCACATTCACAAAGTGAGACAATAAAGAGCACATCTTGGGGCTGCCAGATCAAATACAAGATGCCCAGCGAAATCAAATTTCAGATGAACAGGGAATAGATGTTTAACGTTAGTATTTCACAAATACTGCATATTCCACGGCTTAGGAGATATTGGGGCTATACTTATACTAAAACATCCTGAAGTGTTTTTCAGAAATGAATATTTAAATGGGCGCCCTACATTTTAATTTGCTAAATCTGACAACCACAGATTCTAGACGCTGTTACTGAAATGTTTAACCGATGTTCCTGATGTTCCAGGTGAAAAGGAAGCCGTCAACAGGAATATCTATTTTGGAAGAGATATTGGAATGATTCCAGCTCTTTCTGTGTGCACAAAACCAGCAAGGGTCTTGGGCATGTGTCTAAATGCCGCAGTCAATAAGAGAGACAGTATGGATAATTTAGGACACAGATTCCCCGCCCCCTACCCCCAACCCTGCCTTTAGAATTTCAGATCCTGGTTTGGAATTATCTGGGTAATTATTTCACTTGGGCTATATATCAGCCTTTTTTTAAAAAAAAAATTCATTTATGCATTTGGTTTATTATTTCAGACTAAGATCTACTTGCACTCATAAAAAAGGAGACAGACTTTAAACACCCCACATGTACACATTTGTATTCTTATGGTGAGATCAGCATTCAACTGGAAGGTTAAATGGAGTTCAGATAATTTCTTGTTTTAGTCTTTGCTCTGGCTTTTGTCTCACGTCTTGCAGCAAAACTGAATAAAGATGTCTCCATTTTACACCCGAAGATTCAATTACTTTTCGAATGCCGGGTAAACATCTGCAGATGAACGATCTTAACAAATGTATTTTGATGCCACACAAACTTATGTGACACTTTTATTTTCTCTCTTCAAGAGCAGAGAATAGATTCAAGCCTGCTTTTCTGAGCCTGAGCCCTCATTGCCACTAGCCGCATATTTTTGGCAGGCAGGCAGCCAGCCAATTTCTGCAGTCCCATGAAACTCTGATCCCATCTGCTCCAGCCGTGCAATATATTCCACTTCAGGTCAAAAGCAGGGAGCCGGCAGTATTAACATTACACTAATCTGTAAAGACATTTTCACTGGGCTAGATAGGCTAATGTTACACAGGCTTTCAAAGCTCCAAGGGTAAGAAGCAACAGTAACTGTCAGGGGAATACTCAGTGGGCAGTGCATTCTGGCCAAGAATATTCCAAGATGAGGCTAGATGTATGGATTTAAGGAATGAAGGAATAAAGAACTACCTCTTGAAAAACACAAGTCACTGTCTTGTCATGCGGCTATCTTAAGCACAGCTTTGAATCATATAGTTCAGCAATACAAACTCTATTATTCTTTTTTTCATGTTTATTTCCGTTCTCAAAACTTAAATGTGCGCGCGCCCGTGTGTATGTGTGTGTGCTCGCACACAGACACTCTCTCTCTCTCTCTCTCACACACACACACACACACACACACACACACACTGCCTCAAAGCCTACTAATAATTGATGAAGACTACAATCTCCATTACAAAACCTAGATGGAAATAGATTACTCTCAGTATAACCTTGGTATTATGAAATCAGAATCATTCCCAAGGTTCTAAAAAATTTTTTTAAATAAAAGGAAGCATGTGGCTGACCTCTCCCCTCCCCACCCCCAACCCTCCCAACTATTTTGCTGTTTGTCGAAAACACATTCAATTTGGGGATATACAGCTCTGTAATCAATTGCTCGTTAAACATAACCTACCAAGGACTTTATTATAGGCCCTCGATGCAAAATATACTGAGGGAAAATACTCTGAAAGCAGATTAATGTATACAGTGGAAATTTAATACCAGTAACCAAATGGGTCTTTTTCATTTCCCTAGTTCTTTGGTTAGGGGTGGGGGGAAGGAGTTTAAGATTCATGCCTTTAGGCACATCAGAAACCATTAAGAACTACATTTCAGGAAATTGTAATGAATAAAAATTCAATTTAGACTGCTTGATTTTCTTTTAGCAGAAGACGAAGAATGTTTGGCTGGAAATGAACTATTTGAAAATCCCCACAATTAGGAAGTATGCAGCTATGTTTTTGCCATAATTTAAAGTTATTCAGAGTTGATGTGAAAAATTATTTTGTGCTAGAATAATAGATTTTCCTCTAGATGTAACTATGCTATCTCTATAATGTAAGAAGTAACAGAACATACACATAATTTCAATTTCCTTTCCGGGCAACAGAAGTAAAAATCTAGGGTCATGTATTTTGAAGTTTTCACTTATCTTTTTTTTTAAACTTAAATAGGAAAGCTGTTTTGCAATTAGTAAAACCAATGGACTTTTCAATCTCAGAAAGTGATGAAATCTGGCAAGCATTTTTATTGTATGGTTTAACACTTAGGAATCTCTATATTCCTTGTCACAAAAATTTGCTTTTATAAAAGGCATTAAATTTGCATAGAATTGAAGACCCTCCCCCAACCTCTTTTTTTTTTTTTTAATAGTTCCTCCTCTAAATGGAAAATTCACACAGGGCACAGATAAATGAATATGCATGAGTCTTCATGCATTGATATACATATGATTTCTCATCTACAAAGCCCCGATTGGAAGACTTGTTATCTGACCAGAAAAGCCTGTAGTAAGTTGAGATAACAGAGACTGACTCCAATCCCCTCAGCCTTTGCAATTGCTTTATATTCTAATCACTGCACTAAGCATCTGTCCCCGGCAGGCAGCTTGTTCAATCTAGCAGATAACGGATGAATGCAGCCGATGGTGGCTGCCTGGCCCTTCCCTGCACGCAGGAGCCAGCGTTCCATTCCTCTGATTAAACAGGCAGTGGGAAAGAGCTCTCAGAGCTGTAATTGCCTCCGTTATGAAACATCTTCACCTGTTAGCCAAAGCTAAGTTGAATCACAGCAGAAATTATTAACAGTGGCTGTTTTCAAGCCAGCTTAATTTGAGCTGATGCTGCTGTTCACTTAACACAGATGAATAGGTGTGCAGGACAAGAGCCTAAGCGGACATGACACCCCGACGAATATTTGCTCCCAGCCCTGCTGCGGGGAGCTGGCTTGCACCACAACACACAATTGTTGGAGAGCAAAATGGGGGGGTGGGCACTGGGCAGGACCCACCCCTCTGCCATCACCTTCTGTGCTCAGGAAAACTTCCCGACGGATGGCAGCATTTGACAGCTAAATCATTTTTCAATTAGTTTGCACGAATGTTGGCAAACACAAACTGTTTTGGGGAAGGGGGGAGCATGCACAATGGTGTTAGAAACACTACCCTGCTTCAAACGTGGCCAGAAACCCTCTTCTCCGAGAGCCGAAAAGGCATTAAAATTTAATGGTCTGCTTTCATTTTCTCTGCAGTGTGCTTCAAGATGATTATAAATTATAGCATTCTGCTTACTTTTGACGGAATAAGTCATGTATCAGCATTTGATTTAGAAGCAATGTGTGCTTGACATATGAAACACATCTTGCAGATGTGATTTATCACAGAGCTCTTTTTTTTGTTGTTATTTCAGAAGAAAATAGTGGCGCAGGAGGGTCACCGTGGTGACAGTGACAGCCAGCCTCATAATGGGGGTATGACTGGAGTTCCAGAAAAGGAAACGGCGAAGTCTGAAAAGTCTGAATTGAGCCGTATTTTCCCCACTGAGGAATCCCTTTGTTTGTTCTCTAAAGCGTGAGGCTATTCCCAAATATTTTGGTGTATTATTATTATTTTTTAAAATTTCCTGGGGAAAGATGAGCAAGGCATTACTGGAGATGGGAATATCATTTCCCAAAGTTGGGTGGGGGTGTCATGGGGCAAGAAGCTCTGCAATCCCAGGGCCGTTTGGGAAGCTGCTGGTTTGTGGGGTCCCCGCTGTGAGGGGACTGGCCGAGGACTGGGGTTGAGGGCAGAGGCAGGATTTTTCAGTTGGATGGGGTGTGGGGCTAGAGGCATGGAACATAAAGGCAGTGCCTGACTCTCTTCAGTAGCTCTATTTCTTTGCCTTACACGTTATGTCTGCTGGCAAACCAAGCTGCAGACCAGCCAATCCATTTCTATCAGCATCTCTTTACCATCGGTTCTGACGGCGACAGCCAGAACAGGTATGTGGGGACCTAGCGATCACTAAATGGTCTAACGAAACAATCAGCTGCGCCATGTTTTATTTATTGAGTCTGACTCATCACTATAACCGAGCTGCAGAAATCCCACATATTTATTTCAAAATCATACTTCACGGTGCAAGGTATAACTTAGAAATACATTCCCCTTCTTTGTCTATCTTTGTCAAACCAAACGTACATGTCACTCATCTCTGTGCAGCTTTATCAACACCTCCAGTGGCTTAGTCATGACCTTATCCGTCTAGACAGTTTATTCCAGTACTTGTGATGTTATAATGTAATTATCTGTGGTCTTCCTCCCTCCTCCTACTTTATTTTCGAAGATCCAACACGTAACCATTTTCTTTTCCTCAGTCACTAGGACACAGCCTGGCACGAACAGACTCTCGTTAACATTTCTGAGTGAATTAACGTTGAGTGAATAAGTGTATAAATGTATAAATGAACGAATATTACAGGTCCAAGGAAGAAGTGAGAGTGCACAGCAGGGCTGACAACAGATCCCTTTATATTTGTTTCTAGAAAAAGAAACCCTAGTTTTCAGCTGGGCATGTGCCTTTCTGGAATAAAGACTTCATTTCCCAGACTGCCTTGCAGCTAGATATGGCCATTTTCTAGATATACTCAATGGGATGTAGATGAAAATGGTATGGTAAGTCAGTGACCTTGATCATGGGTAGGAAGAGGGTTTTGTTTTGTTTTGTTTAAGATATTATTTATTTATTTGTCAGACAGAGAGAGAGAGAGAGAGAGAGCGAGCGCACAAGTAGGCAAGGTGGCATGCAGAGGCAGAGGGAAAAGCAGGCTCCCTGCCGAGCAAGGAGCCCGATGCAGGACTCAATCCCAGGACCCTGGAATCATGACCTGAGCCAAAGGCAGCTGCCCAACCAACTGAGGCACCCAGGCGTCCGTGGGAAGAGGTTTTATAGCTGGAGCCCTGGCAGTCATTTTGGACTGCAGGGTGCTGTTGGGATTGAAAGCCCTGTACAGCAGAGCAACAAGACAGAATTGGAGGCTGTGATACCACAGAGAGCACATAAGCCCTGAACTGATTGCTTCCAGGTTTCTTGAGTGTGGAAAGGGGGAAAAAAACATCACACAGGTTGCATCGAAATCCTTACTATGGTTTACCAGTAGGACTGGCTACATAATTTGTGATATTCCATGTGAATAATTTTTGAACAGAGGAGCTCCCTGCTCAAAAAATTACTAAGAATTTCAAGACAGGAAGAAGAAAGATTACAAGGAGCTCAGAACTTGTATGATGGAAGCAACCTCTGCTTGCAAGGCCTGATATTATCTGACTTCTACCCAAACTGCTCTAAACTCATTTTAAATCAGTCCTTCTAAACTCACCCAAATCAGCCTTCTTTCTGTTTCCTGAACTCCTAAATCCTTTCCTGCCTTAGGACATTTGCACTTGGCTCTTCCAGGCTGGGAACGCTCTGCCAGGGATGATTACAACACTCGCCCTTCTCCTCCACCTTTGTGAGACAAGTCAGTGTGAGCTCCTTACCAGAGTCCTCTTCAGACCTCTTTACCCCCAGGGTTCTAAGTGCATCTTTATTTCTGCTGTAGCACCCTACACCAATTACCTAGTATATTGCTTCCTTGTTTGATTCCTTTTAAAAACGACCCAGTTCTCCTGACTACAGTGTAAGCTTCCTGAGGGCGGGTGCTTTCTGTGTTTTCTTCACTGCTAAGAAAGCACCATCCTGACTTAGAACAGACGAGGAGCTCTCCACATATTTGATGGGTGGTGAAGGAAGACCACATCAAGCATGTGGACAGGTGATCTAGATCATAAGGGTTCAAGAAGAGATTTCTTTGTTTTTAAAACACTTTATCAATTTATCCTATAACTACTTGGTTTTCTATATTTGCTTAAGTGGAAGTGGGCATGCAAAGATAGAGCTTATTTGTGCAAATATTTCTTGGATTTGTCAGATAAGTGAAAAAGGAGCTATCTCCCCTTTGCTACATCTGTTTGTACTTCGAGGAACACACACACACACACACACACACACACACACACACACACACACACACAGACACCGTGAGAACCCAAACTTCCTATTCCTCCCTCTCTCACACACAGCTTACTGTCTATACTAACATGACCATGTTAAGTACTCCTTATCTTCATTAGCATAGCTGTACTCTTCCAGCAGAGTCTAGCCCAGGTAAATAACTGGATTGTTCATTATAGGAACTTTCTGAAATATCCATCAACCTTCAAAAGAAAGCACCAACAAATAGTTCTTGCCCACAAATTCTTTGACTCCTTTGCCTCCAAAACTCTTACTGGCTCTTTCCACCAAGCATAGGCTATATATCATGATCCTTAACCAAATCTAATCAAGTCCTCACACTGGAAGATCCTTTTTACATCAAACTTTCCACACTCAAAATTTGACTTTGCCTTCCCTCGTCCAAGATGCTGCCAAAGGTAAGGTAATATTCTTCATTACTGTGATAAGCAATTCAGCTTTATCCTCTCAAAGGTTATATTGTTGATATTTGGGGAGCTGGTGTTTGACAAATCTCAGGCAGTTCTTTCTTTACAAAAAAAAGTGTAAGCTTGTGAATTTGATTATTCAAAATGATCAGTTGCAATCTATTTAGAGATAGAAAAATAATGCACGCCCTCTCTCTTTCTTTCTTTCTCTCAAAAGTAATTCTGGCCTTATAAACATTTAAAGATCAAAGACTTCTATAAATGATAACATACAATACCCACATAAGTCAGAGAGTATACAAACAGATTTCCATGTTCTCACTGACAAATATGGCAGCCATTAGATACATGTGGCTGTTGGGCATTTGACAAATGCTTAGTCTCAGTTGAGATGTGACGTAACTGTGAAGTATACCCAAGACAGTGACTTAGTTTGAGGAGAGAATGTAAAGCATCTAATTAATTTTTATAGGATTACTTAAATGTAGTATTTTGGATATAATGCAATGTTTGGGCATAATATAATAGAATAATTTGATATAATATATACTATATATGCATTAAATATATCACATATATTATTAAAATTAATTTTAGCCATTTCTTTCTATTTTTAAAAAAAATGACAAGTAAATGATTTAAAATGAGGTATGTGGCTTATATCACATTTCTATCAGATGGTACTGCTATATCTTTCTAGTTAAAAAGACACACACACAAAACCAACCTTGGCAAACTGCATTATCATTAGAGAGGGCATGATATATACATTTTGGTCTTAGTTCTTCAACATTCGTTACTTATTTAAAGGTCCTCACTGATATAACCATAGATAGTACTTTCAACATGTAAAATATTCTTGGTATATGGACTTTCTTGTTCTACTGGAAAGCATTAAGGGGAATTACCCGTGAAGGTTGAACATTATTTACAAGTTGTTTTGCTTATGAATTAGATTTTAGAGGAAATTCTTCCACAGCTGCCTTTGCAAGAGATATGTCAAAAAAATGGGCAAAACAAGGAAGTGCACACATTAATGTGACCATGTAGTAAAAAGCCAGATAGATCCGTGACGAACATGTAATTCAATTGTACTGAGAGGCAGATGTAATCTCTAATTTTTCTCTACAGCTGGCTCTTTTATCTGAAGAGTGAGGACGGCCTAATGCACACATTGTGGACTGTAGAGAACATGTGCCTATCCTCCTTCTGTCCTCTGGTCTGTTTAGAAATACCCTAAGCCCATTGTGTGAGAACATTGGGGTGGTGTGCAATTTCTTCTTGGAAGCCACTTCTGAAAGGATTATGCTTACTTTTGACTAGGGTGAGACAGGGATGAGACAGTCTCAGGGCCACTGACTAAAGCTAAACAGGAACAGGGGAAAGGCTGGGGCAAAGGTTTCTGACCTGAGGTGAAAGAAGAGAAAGGCTTGTTAGCACAAATGAATAAATAAAACGTCTGAGTGTCCTGGGAGGAGGGAACGTCATGCTTTACCACCAAGGAAAGGAAACTCCTCTTCATTGCCACCTAATCCTCTGCAACATGAGAGCCAAGATGAAGGACCATGTAGCCCCCTCTCGGGTGACTAAGATACTTGCTTCATTCTAATGTGTAAGTTTTTGAGAGTCATCCTCAAAGTCCCTTGTCCTCTGAAGTTATTTTCATGTTGGACATGTTTGACAGTAGTTTCTAATGTTAAAGTTCTCACACGTTGATAATGTAGTGTTAATAAACCGTAATTTCAACAGCGTAGCTTGACTTTTAAGCTGTTCTCATCTAGAATTTTTCTTATGTTTGAAACAGAGAAATAGAACATGTTTGGGGACAACATGATAGGGCAATCCCAAACTTTGACTCTTCAACTCCACTATTTTGGCAGCACTGTGGCTCCTTCCTTGAAACTGCCTCAATACCGCTTTGTGGTATAAGGAATCATGAAAAAAGTGCTCTAGCATTTCACAAGAAAATCTTTTCCCTTTCCATGGTCCTTATAGATCACAGAACCGCTGTTTCCTTGACCACCTCACATCACCATACCACTATTTTCTGAGGAAGAGGGAAAACCTCTAGGATGGCTTCTAGGAAAATTAGTCTTTGTCCCGTTTTATGGACTGAACTGTGTCCTCTTCAAATTCATATGTTGAATTGGTAATTCCCCAGTAGCTCAGTATGTAACTGCATTTGGAAATAGGAACTTCTTTAAAGAGGCGATTCAGTTAAAATGAGGTCACTATGGAGGGCCCTAATCCAATAGGACTGGTATCCTTCTAAGAAGATATTAGGAGACAGAACCTCACAGAAGGAAGACCATGTGGAGACACCAACAGGAGACGATGTCCATCTATTAGCCAAGGAGGGTAGCAGCCTCGAGAAAACCAACCCTGCCAACACCTTGATCTTGGACTTCTAACCTCTATAATTGTGAGAAAATAAGTCTCCTTTGTTCAAACCATCCAGTCTGTGGTACTTTATTATGGCAGCCCTAGTAAACAAATATATTCAGATTTCTGAAGCCAAAGTTTTGAGGGTCACTTTGATTGGACTTGCTGAGGACACATGCTACCCCTTACTACTGTGACCAACAATAGTGAGTAATGATTTCACTTGAGTCTCGCAGGGTTTGCCCCTGAATCTGGGGAAGGGGAGGAGCTCTTCTCCAACCAAACCACAGAGCCGAGTCTTGGGTGGGGGGTTCTTCCACAGAAAACCTACACTCTACATATCCACAACATTTAAAAACACAGAGAAGGCAACTCCCAGGATGGTGCTCTGTTCAAAGGTCATGCAAACACACGGCTGCTCAGGAGAAGGTTCCTTCCATCACCGGAGATCTCTGGGTGGTTCATGGATTCATTCTCTTGAGCCGACTTTGTGCTGAAACTTGCAACTATTTTTAAAATATAACCTCTCCTCCAATACAGGTCCTCCTTTATTCAAAGTCTTACTTTAATCCAGGTATATTGTGGGCCTTCTTAGCACAGCCTAAAGTTACAGCCTAGGACCAATAGTAAAAGAGGACTCACTAATTGACTGCATCTCCTCCGAGGTCAAAAGCCAGGTGTGAGGATTTTACTGAAGGAAGAAATGGAGATCATGTACTGCTCATCATATAACAAACAATTTAATAAAACCCCTTACTGAAGATGAGCCAGCACCCTGCTCCCTTTCTGACCTCCCCACGTGCCCTCTAGCACATGACGGCTTTAGGGTCTGGTCCTCGTGGCTCCTACTGCTCAGCATCTCTTCCTGGATGTCCACACAGCTCCCTTACTTCCTCGGGTCTTTTTGCTCATAGCCTGTCTTACCTGTGAGGCCTTCTTTGACCACAGAACTCTATCTCTTCCCTACTTAATTGTGCACCATTGTATTTATACTATAGATTTCCTTGCTTCTAGCTTCATTATCTGCCTCCCTCTTTCAGAAGCTCCATGAGGGTGGAAATTTTGTGTGTTCTATTTCCTGCTATATCGTTTAAAATGCTGTCTGGAAAATAAAAGTCATGCAGTGAATTTTTGTTTATTGGACGCAGTGTTTTTCCCACCTTTTTTTTTTTTTTTAAGATTTTATTTGTTTGAGAGATAGAGTGAGTAAGAGAGCAAGCTTGAGTGGAAAGGACGGGCAGAGGGAAGGGGAGAAGCAGACTCCCCACTGAGCAGGGAGCCCAATGCAGGGTTCGATCCCAGGACCCTGGGATGATGACCTGAGCTGAAGGCAGACACTTACCCGACTGAGCCACCCAGGTGCCCCAACACATGTGTTTTTTCACTAAAGTTTCTTTTTGGCAATATGCTTCTCAAACCCCAATGGCTACTGAGATAGAAGTGCCTTAGAAGGCAACTGGGAAAGATATGTGTGTATATTACAGTCTATCTATTGTATGATATTATGTCTGTATTATATATATAGCTAACCCTTGATCTACATGGGAGTTAGGGGCACGAGCCCTCTGTGCAGTTCAAAATCCATGTATAACTTCTGACTCCCCCAAAGCTTAACTACTAATAGCCTACTGCTGACCGGAAGCCTTACTGAAAATATAAACAGTCGATTAACACATTTTATATGTTATATGTATTATATACTGTGTTCTTACAGTAAAGTAAGTTAGACAAATATTAAGAAAATCACAACAAAGAGAAAATACATTTATAGAACTGTACTGTATTTAAATAAAAAAACCTAGCATGTAAGTGGACCTGCTTAGTTCAAGCCTGTGTTCTTCAGGGTCAACTGTATATGTATGTTCATGCGTACATATATGTTCATTCAGACACACTTGTTCTGTGTCCCACTATCCTAACTGCCTGCTGGCAGGGAGCAGAGCCACATAATCTTTCCAGGCTTAATCCAAATCTCCAACTTCATGACCCAGTCAAGCTACTGCTCCCCCAGCGAATGGCGTAGACGTAAGTGCGTACTGTTTTCCTTGTGTCTCCTTCAGTTACTGATCAAAGATAAGTCATGGCAATCAAATGATCACATTGAGGTGTGTTTTTTTTTTTTCAGGCAGAATGTTTGTATCACTCTGAGATTTCTTTTATATTTTGAATTCATTTGCTTTCCTGAACCTTTAAAAAAAGTACATTTCCCTTTGCCCTTTGTGTAAAACTCAATTATTTTTTTAACATGGCCAAACAGCTCACATAATCTGACCCCCATCTATGTTATCAGTCACTTTCCCCCTCACTCTCTTTCCTTTTTTGCCATACATGCTGGCTTTCTTCTTCCTCCAGCACTCCATGCTCCTTCCACCCTCTCAGAGCACACCACAGAATTCGAAGATGAGGCTGAGCACTCACGCTTGTTTTGGTGCTTAAAGTCCAATTCCTTGAGCTGCCCCATACAACACCAATACTCCTCTACCTCTAAGGCAAGAAAAGGGGCTGACACAGAATTAGATTCATGAAAAGCATTTGAGGTTCATTCAATATAAGAAGAAGATGGAAAGATCATGAATTTCATGACACTGTCTCGGTACTGAGGCCAGATCCTCTGCTTGATAGAAAGAGGGAGCTGGGAGATTTAAGTAAGCGTGAGGACGCCTAGCAAGGTATTCCTCATAGAGTCTTCTGAGGGTGAGACCGTAGTGGTTTCACCTGTTACTATCCTACGATCATATAAGAAAGCCAGCATCAGGAGTACTAGTACCTACAAGAGCCCTCTTCCTCAAACTTGATCTCAAAGGCAGCTCAGCACCTTGGCCATATCCATCTCTTGGTGCTCAAGACCACAGCTGTTCCTCTTACGCTATCAGGGAGCCAAGGTTACTTGGCAGAGGTGACTCCTCTGACACACAGGTCTTTTCCTATGTATTTTACTTTGGCACTGATTCTCACCCTGTGCTCATTAACCCTTCCACAGGCTTCTAAACTCCAGGAACTCAGTGATGATGTTTCTCTTGTTTACAACTCTGTCTCCAGTGGCTAATGTAATACCTCGCACACAATAATTATTCCTTAAATCTATAAATCAGTATTTTATAGAGGTAAATTTAAAGAATGAATAAAACTGATAAAAGAGAAAATGTGACACATAGCTTCCCAAGGTTTATGTACGTGTAACGCATTTTTAACTGCTGGGGTCAGACACCATAACAGAAGTCAGAGAAGATATGCACATTTCCACTTGTGATAAACCACTGCAATAATGTAGATAGCACTGGAAATCATACACTAAACTAAAACAATAACTGTTTCTTTGGCATGTATAATTTGCTGTCACTTCAGTCAAAATTTCACTACTTATTACAATACCCAATATCTAAGGCTCATTAAGGTTAAGGAACTTGACCAAATTGACATTGCTGATTAAGGTGCCTCAGTTGGGATGTAAGTATAGCATCCTCCTTGTGGCTTAAAGTCAGCAGCTTCTGTTTGTATTTCCACACTAGGGTAGCTGACATGGCCATCCCAGGGGCTGTGCTGGGATCCAGAAGATTCTGGAGAACAGCTCACAAGATGTTTTTGATAGCCCCATGACCAGAAATCTCGTAAGGGATGGTGTGGCCAGAGCAGAGGGTGTTTTGACTACAGACTGAAAAGGAAGAAAGAAAGACCCAAGAGAAAGTGGGAGGAGGTTTGTGGGAGCAGCTGCCATCACTGACAACATCTGCTTTCTTGCCAGTGCCTGGCTAACACAGAACAGTTTCAGAAAATTTCGGTTAGACCTGGGTACAGAGAACAATGGGAGCTTTCTATGTCAGATGACATGCTGGTATTCTGAATGAAAGAACTGATTTCTTGAATAGGCTTCTGTAACTTTTTTCCTTCTTTTACTTGCCAAGGTTTCACTTTTGATCTCATTTGCAGTGATGCTAGGACCAACTTTTCAGAGAAGCCTAGAAGGAAAACCTGTGTTTTGGTTTATATACCTCTGGAAGGTGGGTTATAAGGTTGAGTTTTTACCAGAGTAGCTAAAAGTAGCCCCCCCACTGCTTCCTACTCCTTCCTTCCCCATTAAATAGGTCTCGAAAGCAGGATCAAAGACAAGGAGTAAGAAACAGTCTTCGAAAAAACATAAGAGACTACAGATTGATGTGAATTGAGAGTTAAGTGTGGAGATCTGTAAGAGTCCAGGACACTGAGACAGGTTGAGGCAACTGAGGCTCGTGGCTCAACTGGACAGGCTTAGGCTCTGAAGTTCCCATAGTCATTCATTCATTCATTTTATATGTCAAATACATAATGGAGAAAGGGAAAATAATACTCAATAAACAGAAACAGGTATTATAGTTCACTACAGGTTTGAGGGTGAAAGAGAAGAATTGAGTAGTAATTGGGGGAGGGGCATAGGGTGAAGGAAAAGGCTCTAAGTTTGTTATAGGTCATCTGAGGGCAACACATGAGTAAAGAAACCAAAGATCCGGGAGTGACTAATGAAACAATGCCTGGATGATGTGATAAGACTCAATACTCAAATGGAGGAGTTGGGTTTGACAAGCCATCTTGCTTTGAGATAGAGGAAGCAGATGCTACTGTTGAACTCTTTCGGGAGATCCTTTTCTGGAAGACCCAAGGCACGCTGCTTCTTAAATAACCTAAAACACCAATTAGCTTCATATACAGTCATGGATCATTGATAGAAGGTTGTTGTGGAATGGGTAAACTACAAATCATTTAATCTTTCAACAATGTTTACTTTGTGTTAATATCTTGGGTTACAAAGCTGACTAAGATCCAGTTTCCACCCTCAATGGACTAATAGTAGAATGAGGGTGACAGTTAAATAAAGAGATCTTTACGAAGGTGCTTACCACAATGATCAAGGCTGCATTGGGTATTATAGACACCCTAAGGAGACGGTATCCTCCAGTGGCCAGATATATGTTCACGTATGTATTTGGGTGTACATGTTAATATCAGAAAAGGAGTTTTGGAAGTAAAGATGTGTGAGGTAAGCACATTTAAAAACTTTTACAACTTACTTTAAAAATTTACATGAGTACTATATGTGTATACATGAGTATACATGTGTACTATAGAAAAAGTTTGAAAAGAAACTAAAAGGAATACCTTTTATCCAAAATCACCAAAGAGTATCACCAAAGAGTACCAGTACTAGACTTAGTATCAGACTGTGTGTGTGTGTGTGTGTGTGTGTGTGAGAGAGAGAGAGAGAGAGAGAGACTTTGGACAAACTTTAGCACGTCTCTGAGTACCAGTTTCCTCATCAGAAAAATGAAGAGGTTGGCCTCCAAGGCTGCTTAATCTCTGACAGCCTCTAGGTCTGCAAATCTAAGTCCAAATTAATATAGCACTGAGAGCGTAAGTGATTTCTAATTGCTGAAGTATGACAATTTAAAATAGGAAGACAAAATGGTCTGCATAATTAGCTCTGACATATGTCTCCCTTTAGGACAAAGGTCAGTCATTTCAATTTCCTCTGTCTGGCTTGCTCCATCCCCAAAATGGGGATCACTCTCCTGATACCTGCCTTCTTTTCATGAATCTTTTGTCCAGATTCGGAAGGACCTTATTTCCCTGAAGGAAATGGCTCACATGTTAGGGTACATTAATTCTTTTAGGCCAGTAGGGCACCATTTACTTAATTTGATTTCAAAGTGACAGCCATGTACCCTATTTTCCTTGGTAAGCTCATGCCTTCAGTTTGAAATGCAGCAATGCTATTTAGAAGAAAGAATATCAATAATCACAGACTCTGAAGATACGCTGATAACTCCCCCCTCCCAGTTTTTTTTTCTTTTTAAAATATCATGCAGTTATTTACAACTGGCATTTATTTTCCTTTTATGTATCATTTACCAGATGGGAGACATATCACAAGCTGGGAAAATTGTGAGGTTTTACAAAAGTTAATTCTCGGAAGGATTGACTCAGACTCATCTGAGGATATTAGAATCTTTATTAGGAGATATACAACATAGCTCAAAAACCTTTGCTACCAACCTTTTCTTCACTAGCAAGAAGGCAGAAATCGGGCACCGGAACTCAGGTATGTCACTTGGAGCTATAATTTTTGCTGAATGCATTCAAGTCAAGAGTATCAGTTTAGTGCAAACTACCTGCAAGGCTCTATATTAAGGGATATGAAGATGCCCTAAAAAGGTCTATAATTTAGAAAGATGGAAATCTGCAATGTCCCCCTAACTCCAATAGGGATCTTGCTAGTGGTTCAAAGAGATGTGGGAAATTCAGAGCAGGGGCAGAAATGATAGAAAAATAGCACCCTTTTAGTGGGTCTTCACTCCACCAAAATAAAATATTCCCATTCAAATATGAAGGGGAAAAAAAATCTGTCTTGGATTTTGCTCCCACAACTAGACAGAAGGAGCCCTTAATTGTTGATGGGACAGTATGCCTCCATTCACCTCCCCAGATAGTGTCAATGAGACAGATTGTATAGTTATTGGAATTACAGATCTTGGCACTGATGAATCACTGCTCCGTTCCTCTCAAAGTTTAACTTCTCCAACTAGTGGCCCACTCATGACTGCAAAATCTAGAGGAGAAATGGAACGTCTAGGTGCTTTCCAATTTGGACACCAACCTTTGTGTGGAAAATAGCAATTTCCCTTTCCTTCTCCTTGCCCTGCTCAACATTTTAGCCTCTCGATGAGGAACTACAGAGTGGAAGGAGAATGGATGCTAAAATGGAAGTCTTGGATCCACATCTTAGAAGACTATGATTGCCCCTTCTGCTTTTCAGAAGCAATCTTACAAAGCAAATAACTAAAGTGAAAAAGAGTAAGAAAAACAGTTTAAAAATTGTTAAGAAGTAGGATAAGTATATGTCAGATAATGCCACATGATTTTCCAAAGTAGTTCTACCTACTTGCAGTCCAACTGTATAGTGTAAAATTCCTGTTCTGAATCCTTGCCTACATTTGCTAATATCTGACTTTAAAATTTTTGCTAATCTGTTGTGTGTAAAATGGTTTCCTAGTATAGTTTAATTTGCATATTTCTGATTATAAATGAGATTAAGCATCTTTTTATATGCATATTTCCCTCTCCAATTATGTGCCTGATTTTTTTTTTAACCTTTTTTTTCCTTATTGATGTGTAGGAACTCTTTCTGTCCTTATGATTCTAATTCTTTTTTTTTTTTTAAGATTTTATTTATTTATTTGACACAGAGAGAGATCACAAGTAGGCAGACAGGCAGGCAGAGAGAGAGGAGGAAGCAGGCTCCCTGCCGAACAGAGAGCTTGATGCCGGCCTTGATCCCAGGACCCCAAGATCATGACCTGAGCTGAAGGCAGAGGCTTAACCCACTGAGCCACCCAGGCGCCCATGATTCTAATTCTTTATGTGTTAGATGTGTTGCTAGCTTCCTTCTATAATCTGTGGTTTTTCTTTTCACTTTCTTTATAATGTGTTGTTAAACTAGAATTCTTAAATTAATAAAGTTAAATTAATCACTTTATGTGCTGTAATTTGGTTTATTTTATCTTGTTTAAAAACAAAAACTTTCTTATCCTAAGATCATAAAGATATATTATAGATTGTCTTGTTAGAAGTTATTGAGAATTGAAATTTTTGATTGAGGCTGCTCTTTCACTGTGGAGATGTGGTGAGGAATGGGTCAGAATCATTACGGTTAAGAGTTGGAGGAAAAAGCAAGGGGAGGATTTTGACGTAACGGTTTCAAAGAATCTTGGAGTGTAAACTGTCTATGCTTTCCTTCTAAGAGTTGTTGGGTAGATGGGAAAATTCCTGTAATAAATTACCAAACCATTCACTTGGGCAAGACTGTCCTGAAATAGTGAAGAAATGCTATAAAGATGGTAGAATTGCACAGTCATGTTAATAATGGCAATGGGAGTGACTTCAGTTCTCACTGTCTAGCCTGAGTAGGGAGGTAGAAGATTTCACTCCTACATGTATTTCCAGACTGTCTATTCTGTTCCATTGGTTATTTGTCTGTGCTTGCTCCAAAATCATCATTTTTTTTAAAGATTTTATTTATTTATTTGACAGAGAGAGAGAGAGAGATCACAAGTAGGCTGAGAGGCAGGCAGAGAGAGAGAGAGAGGAGGAAGCAGGCTCCCTGCCAAGCAGGGAGCCTGATGTGGGCCTCAATCCCAGGATCCTGAGATCATGACCTGAGCCGAAGGCAGAGGTTTTAACCCACTGAGCCACCCAGGCGCCCCAATATCATCATTTCTTAAATAGTATTCTGCAAGTCAGAATATGTGGGAAGATAAGGGCCTCCTCTCTTGCCTTTTTTTAATATTCATGACTCTTTCCATATCAATTTAGAATTACCTTCCCAAATTCCTTACATATATACATATGTATATACCTGGGACTTGTCAAAATTTTGATTACAATTGTAGTGAGCTACTGATACATTGTGGTAGAAATGATTATAATATTTAGTCTTCTACATACATTATACTCAGTGTAAAGAAAAACTTTGCTTCTTTCTATGGATCACTCAGAATTTTATCTGACTGCTAAAATTGGGTATGGTTTACTATATATATTCAGTCTTTGAGTGAATACTACCTAGAGGTAGATAGTACAATTTCTCTTATTCCTTCTTTTAGACTGTGGACATAGGAAATTATATGTCTCATCTTCTTTAATATAGAAACAGAAAACCATGAGGCCCATAAGCTTGGATTTAGCTCTAGCTCTTAAAAATCATGCTGTAGCCACAGACCACAGGTCTTCAATTAGCAATGGTCAACAAAGAATCTGGCCAGGATAAGACACTGTTGACTCAGGGTTACTGATGAGACTAGGCTCTGAACTATAAAAGCAGCTGGAACTGGACAGAGAAAGATGAAGCTGGGAACGCTTGTCTTAGGTATACCACAGCATTAAGGGTGTTAAGTATTAGGGTGAAAGCCTTTTCATGTCAGATTTACAGTTCTTATCATAAATTCCTGAAGCTAGGTATAAAAAATTCACTTGTACAGAGAGGGATGAATTTCCATATTACTGGGAGAATATCAAAACTCTTTATTTCTGTGTTTTTCTTAAGGCATGTTTATAATAACTGGCTTTAACAGAGTCATTTAAAAAATGAACTGGAAATTAAAGGCCACTGTCTTAAATAACCAGTAAGTCAAGGAAGAGATCACAAGGTATATTAGAAAAATATCTTGAGACAAATAAAAATGAAAACACAATACACTGAAATATCCAATATCTAGCAAAAGTAGTATAAATGGTGAAGTTCAGAGCAATAAATGCTTACATTAAAAATGAAGAAAGATCTCAAATCAGTAACCTAGTTTTCTGCCTCAAAGAACTAGAAAGGGGAGAACAAACTAAGCCCATAGTTAGCAGAAGAAAGAAAATAACAAAGATTAGAGCAGAAATAAATGAAATAAAAAATAGAAAAACATTTAAAAAATCAATAAAATTAAGTCACTTTTAAAAAAGATTAATAAATTGGCAAACCCTTAGCCAGACTAACAAAGAAAAAAGACCCAGATTGCTAAAATCAGAAAAGAAGAGAAATTACACCTAATGCCACAAAGATAAAAAAGCTCACAAAAGACAACTATGAACTATAGATAGACAACTATTTGTCAACAACCTGGATAACACAGAAGAAATAAACAAGTTCTTAGTGACATACAACCTACCAAGACTAAGTCATGGAAAAAAATGGCAAATCTGAACACATCTACAGCTAGTATCAAGACTGAAACTAATAAAAAACCTCCTAATAAAGAAAAGCGAGACTAGATGGCTTTGCTAGTAAATTCTACCAAATACTAAATGAAGAATTAATAGTGTTAATTCTTCTCAAACTCGTCCAAAAAACTGAATAAGAGCAAATATTTTCAAACTCATTTCATGAGACCAGCATTACTCTGATACCAAAGCCAGGAAGGATACACCACAAGAAAAGAAAACGCAGGTCAATACACTGCTGAATATCAATATAAACATCCTCAACAAAGTACCAAAAAACTGAATCCCACAGCACACAAAAAGGATCTTACACCGTGAGCAAGTGAGATTTATCCCAGGCATGCAAGGATAGTTCAACATATGAAAATCAACGTGATAGACTACATTCATAGAACAGAGGCTAAAAATTACATGATCATCTCAACAGATGCAGAAAAAGCATTTGACAAAATCCAATACCTTTTCACGTTAAAAACTCTCCACAAACTAGAAATAGAAGGAAAGTACTTCAAAACAGTAAAGACCAAATGAATGTGTAAAGCTATAGTTAATATCATACTTAATAGTGAAAAACTGAAAGCTTTTTATCTAAGATCAGAAACAAGTCAAGGATGCCAACATTCTCCACTTCTATTCAATATACTACTCAAAGTCTGAGCCAGAGCAGTGAATTAAGAAAAAAAAAAAAAAGAGGTATCCAAATTAGACAGGAAGAAGCAAAAGTGTCCCTGTTAACAGAGGATATGATCTTATACACAGAAAATTCCAAAGACTCCATCAAAAAACTGATCAAACTAATAATACATTCAATAAAACTACCAGATACAAAATCAACATATAAACCTTAGTCGTATTTCTGTACACTAACAATGGACTATTTGAAAAGGAAATGAGGAAAACAACCCCATTTACCACGCACCAGAAAGAATAAAACACTTATGGATAAACATAACAAAGGAGTGTGAAAGACTTGTATACTTCAAATTATGAAATATTGAATAAAAAATTAAATAACCTATAAATGTAAAAGACACTCATGTTCATGACTAGAGGACTTCATAGGTTTACATGCTGGGCATTACTTAAAGCAGTCAACAGATTCAGTGTAATCTCTACCAAAATCCCAGTGGCATTAAAAAAAAATAGAAATAACAATATTATAATTCATATTGAACCACGAAAGACAACAAATAACTGAATAAATCCTGAGAAAGAAGAACAAAGCTGGAGACATCACACATCCTGATTTAAAATATATTACAAAGCTGCAGTAATCAAAACAGTATGGCACTGGCAGAAACAAAGTCACACAGACCAACGGAACAGAATAGAGAACTCAGAAATAAACCCATGCACTTACAGTCAACTGATCTTTGACAAGGGTGTCAAGAATACCTAATGAGGGAGAGGAAAGTCTCTTTAATGAAGGGTATTGGGAAAATTGTATATCTTCATGCAAAAGAATAAAATTGGACCCTTATCTTCCACTATACATAAAAATCAACTTAAATTGATTAAAGACATATAAGATTTTATATAATATTTATGTTATATAATTTATCTATGTATAAGATTTATATTATATAATATATGATAAATTACAAAATATTATATAAGATAAGATAAATATAAGACCTGAAACTATAAAACTTCTAGAAGAAAATACACAGGAAAGTGTTCACGATGCTGGTCTTGGCAACGACCTCATGGATATGGCACCAAAAGCACAGGTAACGAAAACAAAAATAAGTAAATAGGACTACTTCAAACTAAAATCTACTGTACAGCAAAGGTCACAATAAAATAAGTGAAAAGGCAATCTACAGAATGGAAGAAAATCTTTGCAAATAATATATCTGATAAGGGGTTAATGTTTAAAATATATAAGGAACTCCAACTCGATAGCAAACAAACAAAAAAAGCAAAACAAAATAAAAAACCCTAATAACTCCATTAAAAAATGGGCCAAGGACTTCAGTAGACATTTCTCTAAAGAAGATATGCAAAGAGTCTACAGGTATATGAAAAAAAATGTTTAACGTCACTCATCCACAAGAAATGTGAATCAAAACCACAATGTGATATCAAACACTATGGTGGCCACTAATAAAATCCAGAAGATAACAAGTGCTGGTGAGGATGTTGAGAAATTCGAACCCTGTGCACTGTTGATGGGAATGTAAATTGATATAGCCACTAAGATGAATGCTATGGTGGGTTCTCAAAAAATGATCCAGCAATCCCACTTCTGCATCTATATTCAAAGGAATTGAAAACAGGATACTGAAGGGATATTTGCATACATGTTTTCTGCAGCATTATTCACAGCAGTTAAGAGGTGGAAGCCACCTAAATGTGCATTGACAGATGAATGATTCAAGATAATGTAAATATGCAGCAAAGATGGGAAATAAAGCCACATAAGCCTGCCGTTTTCCTCTTTTTAATTCATGGCAGGCATGGACCATGTCACTTTCTTTTCCAGTGAGCCCAGACATAGTATTTGAACTCTTCTCAACAGAACCCTCTACACAGAGCTACACTGATGAATTGGAGTTGGCATGTAAGATGAGATCAACTTTCCGTTCTTGGTTTAGGGTTTCATTTCCAGGTACCTGAATTACATGTAAGGGTCAATCCAAATCATGTGCATACCAATAGCACAGAGCACATTCAGACTCTGAATGAAGGAGCTACTTGCGGAACTGCATCTACTCTGGGCACTTCAAAGTCTACTTGGTCCCAGCATCTGCATATGTAAGAACATGAATATTCTAGACTTCGGAAATATCTTTAAAAGATAAGAGAACGATATTTGGAGGATATACACACCACAATGAGAACTCTTCAACACTTACCATATATACCCGTATATTATAAAATGTGAAGAACATACAAAGGGATCTGTTTTCAGCCTTTGAATCTCTCCCAAAATGGTAATGCAGTTGCTGAACCCGAGGAAAGTTTGTGGAACGGCGTCCGTGCACATGCACTCCACCATGCCTCTGTGCCAAAGGCCCAGCAGACTGAACATCTGCTTCCTACTTCAGGGCTAAAAAGTTTTTTGTTTTTATCATTGCTAGGAAGAAGCACTTCTATCTTTTGCATCTGGGAACCCTTTGTCTGTGGTCTAACAATAGCATTTTTCTGATCTGTATTAATAGCAAGGTTTTTAAGTCATTGAGCTGGGTCTGTGTATATGTGGGGGTGGGGTGGCGGCGGTGCTAGGCTGAGAAGGGACAAACACAGGGAGAAAACAGCACGCTAAAACTCATTCTTTTAATTCAACAAATGTTACTGAGCAACCACTGTACGTCAGGCACTTTTCAGGTTCCAGGAATAAAAGAGCAAGTAAAGCAAATTTCCTGTCCTTTGTGTTCTTGACATTTTTGTTTGAGAAGATAAGAATGAATAAGAATGAATAAGAATTTGTGTAGGTAAAAATATAACATATATTTATGGGGAATGAGTATTATTTAGAAAAATAAAGCAATGCAAGGGGATAGGTTATATCCAGGTAGGGATTTGTATTTGTTATAGAAAGGTCCCAGAGTGCACCAGTGATGACATTTGTAGGGGCCTGAATGGAGTGAGGATAGAAGCCTTGTGGGTGGATACCAGAGGGCAGAGCTTTGCAAGCAGAGGCCATGGGCCCGCACAAGTTTAGCTTGTTTGAGGATGGCTTGGAGGCCATGTGACCAGGGAATGGAGTGAAGGGAGAGAGAAGGGAAAGGAGGTCCTGGGGTTAGAGACGGGCAGAGTTGTTGGCCTGAAGGTCATTCTAACATCTTGGTTTTCTCTGAGAGGGTTGAGAAGGTTTTTCATGTTGGAGGAGAGGAATGGCATGGCTGTAGGTCTGTGTGAAAAGGATCCCTCTGGCTGTTATCTCCATAAATCATCCTGCCACACAAGGCCCTTAAGTGACATTTAACTCCACTGGGTTGGCACAAGTTGCCCTTTGGGAGCCTTTCTGGGTTTATTTTGGGGGCATGCAGGGATAATGGGAATGAGATCTAGTTGGTGCAGTCTGACAGTGAACTTCTCGCTCTACTGTGAGGGGAGACATTTGTGTTGCCCAAGAAATCAGTATAGACACCATAGGTCACTCAGGAACAGTGAAAAGGGCTGCATGAAGCCATTGCTGAATCATCAGACCACCGATGTCAACCAGCTTGTGGGAGGTGCAAACAACACTCCAGAGCACTCTCCTTCCATTATCTCTCCTTGGCTCTAGCCGTTTCTGGCAGCAAGGGCCTCCCTTGAAAGTCTAGCCCTCTGGGCAGCTGCCCTGAAAGGAGGTCTGTGTTGAATGGCACTTTGCGTGGCCCAGCAACCAGCCGCCCTACAAACACTAACAAGGTCTGTGGGCCCTGACTTAGCTTATGGAGTCTTGAGAGGTTCTGGTCTGTTCAGCTGTCAGTGAGACAAAATCTGCCTGGTCAGTTTGGAAAAAACACTTCCCCCTGCTTCAAGCTGGCTTCCTTATGAGGCTCTGTTGGTCAATGATGGTCCGCTTTTTGGGAGAGGTTTGGGAGAGAAGCGGTCCTTCTATTTTTCCCTTGAAATATAAGGCCAGCAAACACCAGAGAAGGAGATTCTATACTGCACACCCTGTAAGTCAGCTGACTTCCTCATCCTGCTATAGAGTCAGGCATAATAAGTCACTTGTTAAAAGGTACAGTATCATCTATAAGATGTCTCAAAGGCCCAGACTCACAAAAATATAGCGAAATCTGACAGACTTCATCATTTCAAGAAGGAGACACTCTGGCTTTCCTGTTGTCTTTCCTTCTAAGTATGTTCATCCAAACGGCATATATCCTACAGATTGAGATATGAGGAGCTTAGCATCAGCTGTATTCTCCTCTTTCTCCCTGCATGCACCTTTATATCACCTTTTCAATTTAACTGAAGATAGGAGAGAGAGACAGAGAGAGAGACAGAGAGAGAGAGAGCGATCCCTGTCAGACCTTGAATCTGGGAAGCACCCTTGACAGACTAAAGGAAAGAAAGAAATCCAGACTCGTTACTGCTGTAATTTCACTGAGGGTTGGGTGTCTTGTTTTTTTTGTTTGTTTGTTTTTTTGTTTGTTTGTTTTTTCATTTGGTTGTTTTGCAAGCTTGGCATTATGGAAGAAAAATAGAGTGTCAATAAATTCAACTCTGAACATCTATTCAATGAGTTATTTCCTCATAGGAGGAAAAAAAAATCGAACCAGCTAGGCAGTCTAAAGGGAGACCGTGTAAATGACTTGTAACTAAGGGGATATGACCCTCTGCATAATTCATAATCATTAGTCTAAGTGACACTTCTGCCGTCACTCTAGCATGGTGGGGCTGAGACCCACACGGTCCACTCAGCAACAGTCTCTGTGTGATCAGGTTTCTCTGAAAGACAACTCCCTGAAAGGCTATATTTGGGCTGCAGGGTTTTTTTTGTTTTTTTTTAACACAAGATGCTGGCTCAGCTCCATCATGTGTGCAATTTAAGGGTTGCTCAAGTGATTCTTTAAAACTGCATAAAAGCAATTCTGCTGTGCCTGGGAGACAGTATTGCTATAATGTTCTGTGCATACATCTGCATGATTTCTCAGAGCTAATTCAAATTTAATGCATTGGTAATTCCTTTTCTGCCGAAGCCACCCAGCAGTAATCTGAAGGTTACAGAATGATCTTCCAGCTCAAATAACACTTTTAGACTAGCATAAATGGAGGGGCAGAAATATAATGGGCAGAATTAGGCTTGCAATGATATATTCCACCCTCATTACCACTCTGAGTGAGGCTGACCAGAGTTTAGAGTGTTTTTAGAAGGATAATCATAACAGAGTTTTAATAAAACTGAAAGTCAAGTTATAGTGGTCTTTTATCAGAGGTGATATAATAACCAAAATGATAGCATACGAACAACTTAGAAAATATTTCCCTAACAACTGGAAAGACCATTCTCAGGGTAAAAATTAAAGCTTTGATTAAAACACTTAGAAGAAACTGACTCACAAATTTACAGGGCATCAGAGCATAATAACTTAGCTTGGATATCATAAGAATATTGACATCTAATTAAGGTCCATATGAATATGAAAAAGGATAAGGTGGGGAGTGTTTTTTAAATTTTTAATAAACTTTTAAATTTTATAATAAAATTAGATTTCTATAGAAAAATTGTAAAGATAGTTAAGAATTCCCAGAGGCCCCAGGCCTGTTTCCCCAATTATTAATGTTTCACATTACTGTGGTACATTTGTTATAATAGATGAACCAATATTAATACATTATTAGTTAAAACCCACACTATATTCAGATCTCCTTAGTTTCCACCTACTGCCTTTTTTTCTATTCCAAGACCCCCATCCAGGATATCACACGAAAGTCAGTTGTAATGTTGCCTTAGATTTCTCTTGCCTACGAGTTTCTCAGACTTTCCTTGTTTTTGATGACCCGCACAGTCTGGAGGAGTACTCAGGTGTCTTACAGAGTATCCCTGAATTGGGACTTGTCTGATATTTTTTTCTTATGGTCAGGGTTTATAGGCTCTTGAAAAGACCAGAGAGGACAAGTTGCATTGCCATCCCATTACATCAAGGGTACAGGCTCTCAACATGACTTATCACCCGGCTGAGGTACTGTTGGCCAGGGTGATCTATCTTCCCCCTTTCTATAGGGTATCCTTTGGGAAGAGATTACTATGTGCTGCCCACTCATAAGGAGTGGGGAATTATGCAGGTAATACCTACCCAAATTATTTAGAATTGTTCTTCAGAGCAAATTTGTCTATTCTCCCCATTTATTCCATCATTTATTATCATTAATTATCATATATTAATATAAATTCATGGATTTTTTAATGTTTTGTGTTATAATCCAATACTACTTTATTTTATCATTCAGATTATTACACTTTCAGCCATCTGGAACTTTGTAGTAGGCCTTTATGTCCCTTTGAAATAGAGGCTTCTTTCTGTTTCTTTTTCTTTTCTTTCTTTCTTTCTTTCTTCTTCTTTTTTTTTAATTGTTTGTTTATTTGCCTTATTGAGCACTTCCTTACTTTCTGGCACCCTAAACTCATGCTCCAAACTCATCTTGGATATGTCCTGTTCAAATTCTAGAATGAGGAATTTCCCCAAGTAGGCTCGTTCTCTTTAATGGAGAACAGAATTAAAAAGAAAATCTGGGAGCTAGACATGCTAGTTGCTCCTGAGGTATCACTGTTTCTATGCCCTCTCAGCTGAAAGCACAAGGAAACACATATGTGCATACCAGCCCAGGTATGTTACGGTATCTATAAATATTTCTATATGTAGCCATCTGTGTCTGTAACAAGTATCACACAAGTTCGTACTGAGGCCTCCAAATCTAGTATTCATGAATCATTGCAGAGTTCTCCCTTGGTTAACTATAGCATCCCACTCCAATACTAAGAAATTTACCCAATTTAGGAGTATTTTCACCACTTCCTTTGAGGCCTAGATGACAGCTCCTACCTCAAAGTCTGTCCTATCTGATCCTATCCTATCCTAACGGTGCAGAATGTCTTTCCAGTTGCGACTCAATGTATTGACATGACTTAAAAGTGTAATGGCAATGAGCTCATTGGCCATTTCTGAAGTGAGTCCATGCCAAGGACTGAACAAAGTCTCATCCTTAAATGTGATTCCCTCAAGGCTTAAAAAATTGTGAAAGAGATTGCATGGCCATTTCTTGCTCTATGGCCGTTAAACAAAAGCGTTTGGCTTCAAGTGTTTTCAAACTAGTAAACTTCATAGGCTTAAAATCACTAAAAGCTGTTCTTCCCTGAAACCAAGTATTAGTCATTGGCAGATGTTATCTGTTAGTAAAAGGATTGCAACCAATAAATGCTGGGGATCAAGGTCCTACTTAATACAAAAACCTGACATCATCTGTGTCACTTACAAATCTGGTATTAATTATTTGATAAGCTTGGGGCTGATTTTGTAACACAGACATTTTGTTGTATGAATGGTGAATGTCAAGGATGACTTATTACCCTGAACACATTTAAAAGGAAGGCTAATATGATTTCTTACAGGAACGACCCAATGGCAGCTGCACCAGGGAGTCAATTACACTGTTGTGTGCACTGCACAAGACTTATTGTCCAGAGCCAGAGAAAAAGAACAAGGCATATGAGTATCTCCATAGTGATGATGTTTTGGCTTCTCTGAATTTTGGGTTACAAATCAAGGGAGAGGAAAAAAACAGAGGGTAGGGAGGATTCCCTTTTTGCAATCTGAAAGGAGGGTCTTTTTGTCCCATAATGAATTCATGAGGTTTCAGTCCAAAAAAAAAAAAAAAAAAAAAAAAAACCCCAAAATTAAAAAAACACAAAAAAGCCACAACCAAAAACCAAAAAACCAAAACACAAAAAACCCTAAAACTAGACAATACAAAAAACCAAAAAAAACCCCTACANCTAAAACTAGACAATACAAAAAACCAAAAAAAAACCCTACAAACAAAAAAAACCCCAAAAAACAAAAACCTACACACACACACACACACACACACACACACATACCCCACAACTCAAAACCTTTAATAGAATGTCAAGTTGAGAGGACATGGAGAGGGATGTCAACATTATTATCATCTAACACAGCTGGATTTTCAATCCTAAAAACTTTATGAAGAGAAATCTCAGAACATAAGTTATATAATCCATTGCTTTGTTTTTTGTGAACACGAGTGATGTTGAATGTGGCTCATTACAGAAAAAACAAATCAACACACAACCAAAAACCAAACTTCATGAGACTGATTAAACAATACGGTATATAGATATCTCCTTAAAGTTCAGTTTATATTGTGGTTATTTACCCCCAAAAGAGGAGCAATCTTTGAATTAAACGGAGAGTAAACTGAAGGCAAGCATGTGATCCCTGAGCAGACCTTCCCCGCCTGTCTGCAAAAGCAGAGATTTATAAAAGGAAAGGAGGTCTCTGGCAGAAACAAGTTCTTTCTGCTCCTGGTTGATCTGTTCTCTGAAAACTCCTAATTGTCCATATTCAAAGTGGACAATTTTCTAAACAATATTATTACTGAGAATGCAGTTTTATTTCTAGCAGTCAAACATCATCTAGGCAAACTGGCACCTGGTGTTTTTGTTTTGTTTTGTTTTTTAACATAAATATAGGTTTCACAGCGATGGGGGGTCGATGAGGCAGGAGGTTAACAGAATATACCCAAGCTTCCTAAGAAAGGTGGAAGCTCAGTCTGCCTCTGAGACCCAGTGTTAGAATGCAGTCACATGCATGATTACAGAATGACACACAAAGGCCAGAGCCTGCTGTTTGACATGATCCATCAAGGCACCCTCAGCTGAAGAGCTGCAGTGGGGACTCTGGTGTCCCTTTGGAAACACTGTTTCATCGTTCTGGGTTTCTATTACTACTCCATACAGTGGTGACCAAGTAAGGGGCCATACTGTGCTGGACAATCAGGGTGCGACGAGTATTTGAAAATATGAATGACATGAAAGTTAACCACTGTTCTTAACCCGACTCTTTTTTTCAGTAGTTCAACTAATATGGCTGATTTAAGCAGAAGAAAGGAAAATATGTTGAGAAATAACTGATCAACATGCTGATGTGACTGAGTTTCTCTGGCTAGATACATGAGGCAGCACCTTGGCCCCTGCTCCCCCACCCGGTACTCCACTCATGGGAGCTTCCCCTCTTAGTTTTCTTGGGTGGGGTACTCTAAAGCTTGAAGGCCTGACTCCCCATCCAAGTAATTTTTATTCCATATGCTTCAACAGTAAATTTAATAGTGTAATTAAGGGTATAATTAAAAAAATAAAATGAAATGAGAATAATAAAAAAATATATGATTTGGTCCTTTCCTTTTCCATTTTGTCAACCAGATTTTACCAAGACTTAACTTTTAAAGATGTAATACTTTTCAGTCTCAGGATAACATCCAAATCTATTAGTATAGTATAAAAATTTCTTCAAAACTGTGTCCAAAAATGGCTAGACATATGATGAAAATGTGCTCTATCAGGTTCTTTTTTAAGAGAAGCAGAAATAAAACAATCCAGAAGTGAAATCTGCACCTATTCCATTAGAAAATTTAGAAGGCTTCTCAATATCCAAAGCTTCCAGGTCTTTGGGAAAAAGGGGTACACTTGATAAACTGTTGAGGGAAGGAAAAATTTTGGAAAGATTCTGAAAAGTCATTTGGCCAAGATATTTAAATGCCAAGATACTGACGGAAATAATATATACATTGTAATTAACAAAAAACCCAGAAAGCCACGCAAACAAGCATCAATCAAATCCGTTAAATTGCTTCAACCCTACAGTAGAATGTTAGGCAGTTGCTAAAAATACTCTGAAAGATCTGTCTATATTGCTGTGGGAGAGTGCCACAAATATGTCATATTGCCCCCAAAACCGCCAAGATGCAAAAGAGCATGCAGAGTATAATTTATCTTATTTAAAAATTCAAATTATTCAAAATATTAAGGAAACTCAAGAAATTATTAATAGTTATTCCCTTCAGAGAGAGAAACTGGAAAAGAGAAAGTGGGGATGTTACCTCCTTCTTGTCTTTTTCTGTATGATTTTAAAAACCCACACATACATTTGTGATTTTATTTAGAAACTTGTCAACAAGGCTAGTTGGATATTGAGATTATGATTCATTTTCTTTGCCTTGTTTTCTTTAGAGATTTTATTTATTTGAGATGGAGTGAAGGAGACAGAGCATGATCTGGGAAAAGGGCAGAGGGACAGGGAGAAGCAGACTCCCCGCTGAGCAAAGAGCCTGATAAGGAGCTGAATCCCAGGACCCCAATATCACGACCTGAGCCGAAGGCAGACTCTTAACAGACGGAGCCACCCAGGCACCCTTCATTTTTTTGCTTTCTTCTTCTTACTTTTGTATATTTAACATTTTGTAACATTTGCTATTTAAAATCTGGAATAAAGACAAGGTTGTCTTTTTAGCTCTATTTCTTCCTACTCCATCACCCTCCAACAACTTAACCTGCAATTTTTAAAATGGGTCATATATTTTCATTTCTTTGCATATAATGCTTTCTGCTGGGAATACTTTCCTCCCTCTCTGTGAATCTGGTAAACTCCCCTCCATCATTTCATAGCAACTCAAACATTCTGTTTTGTTCTTGGTATATGCACTGTTTAACCCAGTGTCAACCAAATGTTACTTGGCATTAATTTTTTTCCTAAAATAATGTAAGCACTATTTTAAAATATGCTTAATACTAAGAGTTAAAGAATGGCCTTTATTTTTTTTTATAAACTGCTACTGGTGAAAAAAAAAAGCTGCTATTGGCGAAGTTTATAATAGCTTTCGTTTCTCTAATGAATCTATGATATTCTGAATCTGAAGACACTTGACAGCAATAGCATAATGATACTCATACTCCTATTTTTAACTTACAGGGCCATCGAGCTATACCCCAAATCTCATGCCCAACCTCCCCCATGTGAAATACTTCTCCTTGCTTTTAATGGACATTAAACATGCAAGCCAGGGCTCAGAATTTTTATTTTTATTTTTTAACCTGCAGGGCGCAATGTAGCAGCAGAACTAAGGGAGAAGTAATGGAGTGCACTGCGTGAGAAATTTACATTATTATCTGGCAGTAGATTGGTTTACTTCCTCTGTATCCACCAGCTCTGTCCCTTGATAATCACCTTCACACTCAGCTGCACTTCAGAGCTTGTTTACCATGTTGCAATGATGTTTATTCCCTGAGTTTATTTGATGTTGGCCATTTGAAAACATTATCATTTAAATTGGTTCCTGTAACTAATGAGCATATGTTTCATATGTGTTTCACAGGAGTGAGTCAGGGGAAGCATCAGTGTGAGAGGATGGTTTCTGTAGGTAGTCATTTTAGCCACAGTATAATGTCAAATTTTAAACTCTCTGGGTGCTAAGGGAGGAGATCTGGCATGAAATGGTAACAGAATTTCATGAGAACTAAAAAAAACAAAAACAAATTGAAACCAAAGCTGAGATCATTATAAGCTAACTTACGAGAAATCTTGAATGCAAAATGCTTAAGACTTGCTTTGGGACATTGTGAATCTACTGAATGACATAAGTATTCCCTTCAAACTTGCTGGAGGGAGATGACAAGAATGTCAAATTCCTCTGTACGAATGCAGAACCTTTAGTGGGTTACACTGAAGGCAAGTGAGCAGAATATAGTTATATCTGTAATGACATTGTGGAGGGCGAGGCTTGGTACCCAAATCAATCCCCCTCAACTATTAGAACATGAAATAACTATACCGAAAGCAAAGAGAAAGAAAAGGGTAATTAGGAATGAGATGTAGACTCTGAAATACAATTCCGTGGAACCAGAAAATTAAAAAAAAAAAAAAAAAGCAAGTGTGAATTAGCCACTTAGTATGTCTCCGATGTTTTTCTGGAGTGCACATCGCATATTTTCCAGGAAAATCACCTTCACCCTAGGGCTCAGCTCAGTGTTTCGGATAAGGCTGACTTCTTTTCTGATGGGAAGGGGAGGCAGGTCATCTCACCCAATCAGAATCTTGTATTTGCTTGGCCTCTGAGCCTTGCTCAGGGTTTGGTCTGAGACCCAGTCAGAGTCAATGAAATTCAAGAGTCTTGGCAGGGGTTTCTGAGAGAAACTCATGTGCATTGCTCCTGTAGTGCCGGACATAGGAGAGTATACCTCTGACGGCCAAAAGGGCCAAGAGTTGAGCTAAGACCTGAAGAAGGATCAGGTCCTGCGGCACACTATGCCACAGACGAATCTAGATCCCTCCAGGACTTATGAGTAACATGATCCAATAATGTGACTTTTGCCTCCTTGGGTTGGCCTTGGATCTTCTGTCTCTTGCAATGAGAATACATCTTCTGATGTACTATATAAACATTCAGATCAGTGTTTCATTTAAAAATGAACATAATTAAAGTCTCATAATCTTCCAAGCTCTGAACCAGATACTAAGGTTCTTTCCTCTACTAAGGATAGTTGAATCTAGAACCCGATTCTAAGGTCGATGAACTCTACAAGAAGAGGTTAGACTACAGCTGCAAACGCTATGGCTGGCATCACTACCCATTTTTCATTATCTTTTCAGCTTTGGATGGTATTTTTCATTACCTATACACACGTATATTTGAAATGTCAGTTGCATTCCTTTTGCTAGAACAAGTGTGACAACTGACTCATTAAACAAGCACGAGTGTAACACTTTAAACAGCTTTTTAAACAAGTGAAATGCTTTAGTTTTCTTACTGGGTCAAACGGCGACAGAAGTTCAAATGATATTACTTGCATTTTTTTCAGCTCTGTTATAAATATGTGTTATATTTAAATGATTCCTTGGCAAATATTCATGACTATAAAGTACACTAAACAAAATGTGCACTTAATGACAGAACATCATTTTTCATTGTACAATAAACTCTGCAAGCGTTTGCTACAATAAAAGAAACAACATTCATAAACCTTGACTTGGGAACTGGATTTTCATTAATAGCTTCTAAATGCTGCTCTGGAAAGATGGCTATCCTAGATAGAGAGGTAATTATGCACAGAGATGCTACAGAATAAATGTTGCTGTTTCCCCCTTCCCAGTTCATATGTACATCAATCATCTAGGTACGTCTTGGGAGACCATGTCTATAAAGATCAAAGGTTAACAAAGCTAAGTAACATATTGTTGAGGAATATGTACACATGAGCTAAAATCTTTTTTAAAAAGCAAAGGCAACAAAAGCAAAAGTAAGCTCATGGGACTAGATCAAACTTAAAAGCTTCTGTATAACAAAGGAAACTAATAAAAAGGCAACTTACTGAATGGAAGGAAATATCTGCAAATTGTAACTCTAATAAAGGATTAATACCCAAAATACATAAAAACTCACACAATCCAATAGAAAACGACAACAGTCAATCAACCCAATTAAAAAACAAGCAGAGAATCTGAATAGGCATTTTTCCAAGAAGACATACAGATGGTCACCAGGTATGTGAAAAAATGCTCAACATCACTTATCATCAGGGAAATGCAAATCAAAACCACAGTGAGATCATCTCACACCTGTCAGAATGATTATGATGAAAAACACAAGAAATAACAAGTGTTGGTGAGGATGTGGAGAATAGGGAACCCCTGTGCACTCTTGGTAGGAATGTAAATTGGTGCAGCCACTATGGAAAACATCATGGAAGTTCCTCCAAAAGTAAAAATAAAACTACAATATGAGCCAGCAATTTCGCTTCTGGGTATTTATCCAAAGAAAACAGAAACACTAATTTGAAAAGATATATGCATCCCCATGCTCATTGCAGCCTTAATTACAATAGCCAAGATATAGAAAGATAGAGCCTAAGCGCCCACCAACAGATGAATGGATAAAGATGTGGTCTATAAACACAATGGAATATTATTCAGTCATAAAGAGAAGGAAATTTTGTCATGTGTCCAATATGGATGAACCTTAAGGGCATTATGCTAAATGATATAAGTCAAAGAAGAATAAATACTGTCTGATCTCACTTGCATGTGAAATCAGAAAAAAAAAAAAAAAAAAGAAAGCAAAGCAAAGCAAAACAAAACAAAACACCGAGGGCATAGATACAGAGAACAGATTGGTGGTAGCCAGAAGTGGCAGGTGGGAATAAGTGATATGGGTAAAGGGAGTCAAAAGGCACACATTTCTGGCTAAGAAATAAGTCATGGGGACATAAGGACAGCATAATGACTATAGTTAATAATACTGTATTGTATATTCGAGTGTTGCTAAGAGTAAACCTTATAAGGTCTCATCATAAGAATAGCATTTATAACCGTGTGGTGATGGATGTTAACTAGGCTTATTGTGGTGATATTTTCATAATATATGCAAATATAGAATCATTATGTTGTATACCTGAAACTAGTATATCAATTACACTTCAATTAAAAAAAAAACAAAGCAAGGGAGTGATAAAACCAAATTCAGGACGCTAGTTACCTATTTTGGGGCAAGGAGTTGGAAAAGGCAGGGTGAAGGAGCACAGAATGAGCTCCCCAAGGCATCGGTGATGTCAGCAACATCATAGGTCCTGGGTTTGCTGGTGGCATCACCGGTGTTTATTTTAATTTCATTCTTTGTAGTAGATATGTTAATTTCATCTATTTCTTTTATGTATCAAATGTTATATAACAAAAAATATCAAATATGCCTGGCTAGGAGTGCATATATGCAGACGGTTTTAATTGTATAAATCTAATAATCAAGGCATTATTTGCTGACATACAAATGACTTGGTAATTCATAGACAAAATTCAGTCCTACTGTTCAAAATGTATTAAAATTCAAGATTTAGCTTGAGTTGAAATAGACAGACTCTCAAATTCAGGATTATCCCTAACACCTTAAGTGACTCTTATTTTTTTGACATATATCTTACTAGTGGCAAAAGATAACACTGGTAAAGTATATAAGAAAACCTAGTAGCCACTTTTTTTCCCTAAAATTTACTTAAACTGTGAATTTAACCTGAACTATATGTTTGCCTGGAAGAGTCTCCTTCCCTCCCCCTTTTTTTTTCTTACTAAGGGATTATTTTCTTAAGCAGAATAATATACAAGTTTAGAACAAAGGCTTCCAATCAGCCAACTCAGGCTTCCAAAAAGTCTCTGTGTCGCTTACTGGTTGTATGGCTTTGCGGCAAGTTACTTAACCTCTTTAAGCTTTACTTTCTTGATGTGTAAAATGAGGTTAGTAATAGTACCTACCTTGCTGAGCTGTGAGGACTAGATGAAATGAATGACTACAATAAAAACAAATGCCTATAATAAACTTGGTCTCAGGCCTGGCACCTAGTAAACATTCAGTAGATTTTAATTATTATAATTATTGTGTCAGCAAGCATACAGTAGTTAAGCTGATAAAAGAATTACTCTTAAATATCAGACGGAAAAAAAATCACTTCCTTTTCCAAGGTTAAGACCTCAAATTCTATAAAGTGTTACAGGAAGGCCAAATGTCCCCATTGCAGCTTTCCTCTTTCAGCCTGCAATACTTTCCTAGAGGTGAATGGCTGGTCCATGCAAGAAGACGAAGGCGTTTGATGAATCTAATAACAAACCTAGTTGTACTCATTTTTCAAGATTCAGGACACATAACAGCTTAAACAAAGAACTGGTAACAACAGAACTCCACGGTACTTTGAAATTCTAGGCAAGTCCCTAGCTTCTACTATAGAAAACTATTAATGAACAAAAATCCCCAATTTTGGAAACTGAACATGCAAACCTATCTGTGGACATGTTTTTCTTGTAACATTGGACAGGTCATACTATCTACCTGGGCAAACAACTCATAGAGTTGATTAAAATAATTCAATAGCCAAATGACAAAAAACAAAACAAAACAAAAAAAACACCAATGTAATACGGGCTTGACAGTAAAAAATGAGAAATCTCAATAATTATTATTATTATTATTATTATTTTTAGAAATCTCAATAATTAAACAATATCCCATACTTGAAGAAAGTCATTCTTAATTGGGGCATAAAATAAACATGCAAAAAAACATTTATTCATTTTATTCCAGGATTGAAAATATTTATAAATTTATAAATAAATTTAATTCATGAATATTTGTAAAAATTTGCCCCCTGTCACCAAATATAGATGCTTTTCTCTGGGCTTTAAACATATTATAATTGCACAATGCGTAACTGCGAATTATCTCAAATTTGCCTCAGGAAAAAGTATAACTGAACTAAATCACAAACACTACGCTGGAGTAGCAACTGATTAGCCTTTTTCCTTTCTGATAGAGAAGTGACTCTTCTCTTGACTTGAAAGTCAGTATTTAAAAAAATAATAATTTAAAAAAATCCAATGCATAGTCCTACAAAGCTCCTTTCTTATGATACCGTAATATATTCACTTCTTGGATTTACCAAATGAAGTGTTTGGGCCTTTTCTACTATTTTGCTATAAAAATTAGTGCCTTAAAGCTGTATGTAAGAGAGAGACAGTGAATCCGATTCTTCAGAGGTCCATCAGTGGGTATTCTGGGGAAAAGTGACACCTGTGTGAGGTATTCCATCAAAACTTTCTAAGGATTGCCATCACTTCTAGTTTAGAGCTTGAAAAAGAGCTTTATGATCCCCCCTCATAGTTGGTACCTTTCTCAAGGTCAAGGGCTCATTTTATATCCTGGTATCTCCAACACAGAACCTAATGCCTGACACTAGTCCTCAAACATTTGCTACTTCATTAAACAGAACAAAAGCCAACAACAACAGCAAAACAACTTTCTGGATTTTCAGACTTATATAATATTGAAAGCAGTTCTAGGCAGCTAGTTAACAGCAGAAAGGGGACATGAACTGTGGATAATTGGGTAAAAGTACATTGAAGTGGGCCTGCTATAGCCCAGGCCCCGAGCCACGCAGAGCCATAAGCAAACTGTGTCCAGACCATGTGCACTTGTAGTTTGCTTTGCGCTGTGAAGATCTATTTGTAGTCTTGGTGGAGGGACAAAATAAATTCATTTGATCCCCTTTAACAAGGGTAATCATAAACCAAACCAAAGTACTTGTGAAGTTCTGGAAAGTTCACCCAAACATTCCCATGTTACACTTCTGTTTCTATCTGACTTTCCTGAGTTCACAAAGGTTTTTGTTCCAAGCAGATTCATTGATGTAACATGAAAGGCTTTATTCCAATTTTCACCTGGATAAATCAGAGAGTAGGGTGCAGTCTGGTAGAGCAGATTTTAGTGTGATTTACAGTGTGAAATCTACCTCAAAGAGGATCATGAAAGTCAAGTCGCCTGATGAGTGATTCAGAATTAAGTTGGGGTTTCACGTATTGTCACTTTTGGGTTTCTAGTAAAAAAAAAAAAAAGTTTCTCTTTCTCATTTCCACAAACTGCATGGAAGTCTCTTATTTCTCTGTGGCATCCTGACTGACTTGTCACAATGGCGAGACGTCCATCTGCTTGGCTTTCCTCATTTAACTCCAACATCTTGAGCTTTAGCCATCGATTAAATGACTGACTTGGGAAGTGGTCTCAAGTAATCTCAATGTGTGTATGTATTTGTCTAGGTGCCTGTGTGTCTGTGTGTGTGTGCACATGTGTGTTCACTGATGGACATTCTGAGCAGACAGGGATTATCATGTTTGCTATTCTGTTTTCACTCTCTAAATCCTACCCAAGATAACAGGGAACACCTCAGTAACTTGAAAAGCAGGGATCACCACTATCTGGACTGGGTTGGGTTACTTGATGTTTTAATTAAACAACAAGAGGGTATTTATTTGGTGAGGGAATCAGAGCTCCTTAGAATGGTGAGCCATTTTGATTAGATTCATACTGACTTAGTGAGGTTTTTTTTCTGTTTGTTTCCCAAAAGGATAAAATTCAGAGAAAAAGGATTGTTCAGATCCGACATAGCTTGTCCCTTTCCCTTCAACCATCGTGATTCCAATTTCTAGTTTCCTTTGGTATAATGAGGTCCAAGAAGATCTACATACTGAGCCCATCTTAAACATGTTTTTTCCCGTTAAGATGAAAGGATACTTTTTGAACAGTGCCTTCACACTCTGAGGTCTAACCTAGTAATCCCAAGAAGGTGCATAAATTTAAGTAGAATGATAGAACTGCAAAGTAGTAATTTGTTTTATGAATCAAGCCATCACAGGTTTATATAAAAAACTAAATGGGTATAAACGTGTATATGGTATATAGGTCCTTTTTTCCCTTCTGAATCCTGGGTAGGTTACATATAGGGCTTATTTAATATCTTAGACGAATTCCTATTTGTCTTGATGTGCATTCTACTCCCCTATGAATGATCAAATCTTCAGAAGCAATAGCACTGGGACCCGTTCAAGCACTGCCTGAGCCATAAATACTCAGGATTTTGCCTAGCTGCCAATTCAGATGTGGATTCCAGAACATTTGAGGTTATGGGGATAAATAATGTGTCCTCCCCACCTGAGAATACATTAGGGCTGTTTCTTGCTTTGAAGGAACCTGTGGTAAATTTCTTTCTATGGTGGCAGGTACTTCTTAAAAATAGGTTCTAAATTTCTGGGAACATGCTGGGTCCCTGTGAATTTTAGAAGAGTCCCAAGGCTGGAAGGGAGAGCAAGGAATCCTTCTCGAATGGTGAACACTGTCAGGTGCTTTACATGTGCTGTCTCTTTGAGCCCCCAAAACAGTTCTGTGAGGCAAAAAGACTTCTCACTGATGATGTAGATCATCAAGGGGTTAACGTGCCTGCCTGAAGCCAGGGAACTAAGCAAAGGAGTGGAATCTGAATCCAAGGCTGATTCCCAAGTGGAGCTTTTCCCGCTGCACTGTGTGCAATGTGTCTGCAGGTCTCTCACTAGGGCTGGAGGATACGGTCAGACCTCAGTATGAAGAGGTGGTTTATGAAAAAGAGAATATTTGAGGATGATGGTTGGTCATAATTTATAGGGTGGTAAGATGAGGTGCTTTTTCTTTCTATTTTTTTTATGGGGTTAATTATTTTTACTCTATCAAAGGGTTCTAATGCTATCCTCTGAAGACGGAGGCTTCAAACAACTTTCCTTATACTTTTAATAGAATTAAAAGAAATACCATATGAAGGGGGTGCTTTCCTGAGCTGAAAATGAAGGAGGTGGTTGAGCATCCACACTGATGCTAAGCAGAATCCTTGCGAGGACCATTTGTTCCTTATGCCCAGAGGACTGCTTTTGTAATTAAACAGTAAAGAGGTAAGTAAGTACACATGGGTGATATGGTGCAAATTGTAAGACACACTGTACTGTATTAGCAAACCACAATCGATCACAAGATTTTCTCCCCTCCTCCCCCCTCCCCCGTTTTTTTTTTAACCTCTGGGAATTATTTTGATTTTGTAGGGTGTGTTTTTCACAGAAAACTAGCTCTTCTTCTCTTCCTCAGTCCTTTACACACACACACACACACACACTTATTCTTGACTACTTTTAAAAGACATTCTTGAGCATGGCTGGAGAGCAAAGCTGCACAGGCAGCAGGCTGATGAGGATGATGAAAAGGGACAGAATCAGGTCAGGGAGCCGAATATAAAAACTTGATAGGCATGATTGTTAAACACTTGATAGGTTTTTAAGTTATTATTACGGGGCATGAAAAATTCATACAAAACTAGAATGAGATACTTATAATGGACATTTAAATAAATACATTCTTCTTTCTGATCAGAAAGTAATACAGATATGTTTGGAAAATGTATGTGCAAGGAAGAAAATAAAAATTATATGATCCCACCATCTCAATTGTATTAAGACTGTGATGTATTCAGGACTTTTACCACATCACTCAGAAGCAAAAAAACCCAAATGACTAAAAACCCCATGTATTATTCCTGTAGGTTCTATCCTTGAATGCTTGTAGCGAAAGAAGGTAACAAAAAGTGCTAAACCCCTTATAAAGAGATCCAGATTGTACCACAGAAGTCAGAAGCTTTAGCAATTTCTATTATGGGCTGGTTCATTTTTCAGGGTAGACACCAATGACACTGGAGATGTTTAGGGCACTGGACCCAGTGCTGGTTCTGCATACAGAACCACTGCTCTGTGTGTCACCTGCTCTTCTCAAGCTTTGCAGAAACTAGAAAGCTCATGCCAGGCTGAAATGTCAAATTTATAATTAATGATGCTGAACTTCTTACAAAAAAGGGAATTTACAGTAATTGAAAAGCACAGGAAACATTGCAAAGGGAGTAAAATTATCAATGGGCGTTCAAGCACTTACTTTTACTATTCAAATATGTTTGATTTTAATCCTGGAAACAAGTTGTATGTATGTCAAATCATCACGGGTGCACTTTGGATACTCTACAATTTTATTTGTCAATGATACCTCAATAAAACTAGGGGGAGAAAAAAGAAAAAAAATCCATATTCTAACCCACAGAGGGGTAGAGCCTGCCTTTGCTGGCTTTGAAGATGGAAGAAGCAAGTCAGAAGCCAAAGAACATAGTCAGCCCTAGAAGCTGGAAATGGCCCTCAGCTAATCACTGTGAGAAACTGGATTTTGCTAACAACCTGACTGGGCAAGCAAGCAAATGGTGACCTCATTCCAGAACTGCAAAGAAATGGATTCTCTCTGGATGTCTTCAATAGGGAACAAAACTCTGCTGACACACTGATTTTCGCCCTGGGAAACTGGTGTGGGTTCTGATGGGCAGAACTATAGGAGATAATAAATCCGTCTCGTTTTAAGCCTTTGACTTTGTGGTGATTTGTTACTGCAGCGGCAGAACACTAATACACCCTGCATAGGGTTTGGACCATTTTGTACTCCTGGGAGCAAGTGATGAGTTTGTTTCCCCATATCTTCACGAACAGAATGTGTTGCTGGACTTGGAGATTTTTGCCCATCTGGAGGGTAAGAAGAGTATCTCTGTGTAATTTTAATTTGCGTGTCTCTTAAGATGAATGAGGTTGAATGCCTGTTCATTTATGTTTGTTTGTATTAAATGACTGTCTTTTCATGTTTGTTGCCCATATTCCTATTGAGTTGTTAGTATTTAATCAAGTTCTAAGGGTTCTTTACATATTCAGAAGATGTAGACTTTATATGTGATGAGAATTACAACTATTTTTCCCCCCAAATCACTAATTTTCCATTTGGCTTTAAAGGTGAACACGGACCCCTTCAATAGCATCTCTAGTTTCTTCGAACTTTTTGTCAGATGGTTGCAGGTCTCTGGGTAACATAAGTTAAGTTACCACCAAGAGAACACATTTTTGAGGGAAGAAATAAAAAAAAAAAAAGAAAGGACTGTTGAATAGACTTGCTTCTTCCTTTCCCTTCTCACTTCCAGTGTGAATCACTGTCATAGCTCTTTTCCTGAGTGTTTTTTTTTTAAGATTTTTTATTTACTTTAGAGAGAGAGTGTGTAGAGGAAGAAGAGGCAGAAAGAGCAGGAGAGAAAATCTTAAGCTGACTCCATGCTGAGCATGGAGCCTGATGAGGGGCTTCATCTCATGACTCTGAGATCATGACCTGAGCCAAAACCAGAAGTCGGACGTTTCCATGACTGCATGACCCAGGCGCCCTGTGTCATGGCTCCACCCTAATGCTTTGGACTGAAGTCCATGTGGAGCTCCCAATTCTAGAGTGGTGGCTACAACCAGGAAGAAAAGTCTTTGTGTTTTATAATCCCAGGATCACAGCAAGTACAGTGTTTTCCATCAAAGTCTTTAATTAAGACTCTGACTTCAAGCTTCCTTAAGCATCTTTAGACTTCAAGCTTTCCAAGAACCCTAAGTTTGGTGTTTCATATGAGCAGAGGCAGTGGTATCGTTATTCACAGTGAAATGCTGACAGGCCCTTTTCTGCAGTGACACCAGGCAGCTCAGGTTATAATTACCCTTGTTACATCATTGCTTCCCTTGCTATATGCAGAACAAGCCAGCTCTTGCTTTGGAGACAGATTTGTGTTTATAGCCAGAGTTGTTCCTTTTTAATTCAAGCAGGTTTGCTGATAGCTGGGAGGTGGAGGTGGGGGGAAGAAAAACTGTTATAATTAGAGTATCATGAGGAAAAACAATAAACACATAAAGGATGAGGAGGTGATCATCATCTAGTTTGAAACAGAAGATCAGGGTGTAAGCCAGGCATTTCTGACAAGGATATCAGTACGAGGTTCATTAACTGCCCTTCCTGCTTTCAGAATATTTTAAATGTGGCAATTTACATTAAAATGGATTTAGTGACACCATCTTCTCATTACTGTCAGTTTACATTTGGGTTCATAAACTATAATTGTAAATAAAATATGCTTTTCATTACAATGTCTATTTAGTAGAATATGGTAGGAAATTAGAGGCATAATCATGATCTAAATTATTAATTCAGTGATATTTTTCAGGTGCCACATGTAGATACTCCACTGTGCATAATGAATATGCATACAGTGGTTGAATTAGGTCTATATCTTCGTGTTCTGCCTCCTCTTCCCTGCCTTTATATTATTTAGTTTTTGCTTCTCTACTTCGTCACAGGAGCTCATGGTAAAGGGGAGTTTCTCAAGTAGTCCATCAAGTTGATTACATGACATCATTTTCATCTCATTTCTCCTCCTAAGTTCCAAGAGGGACACTAAGAAATAGCACCCTTCCTCCTTGTCCATTTTGAGAAATCAAGAGTAAGACAGATTAGTAGATCAATATTTCAGCTTTCTTATGGACATAATTTAATTTGGAGGAGGTAAAGAAGTCTGTGGACCAAGTGGATGAGAATTTGGGAGACTACTGGTCTGTTGATAATGATGATACTGAACAACAGAGGCTTCCTCCATATATTGGCCTGAACAATAGCCATCCAAAGATATCAGATCTTAATTTCTGGAACCTGTCAATGTTAACCGGTAAACTTTTGGCAGATGTGATTAAGTTAAGAATCTTGGGATGTGGAGGTTTTTCTGGACATCAAAGTAGGCCTTAAGGGCCTTTAGAGGTATCTTTACAAGAGCAAGCCTGAGGGAGAGGAGACAGACTTAAAAGGAGAAGGCAGTGTGATCACGAAAGTGAGACTGCAGTGATGTGGCCATAAGCCAAGGAATGCCAGGAGCCTAAGATGCTGGAAGAAGTGAAGAGCAGCACCCCCCAACCCCCACCTAGCCTCTTCAGGGAGTGTGGCCCTGCTGAATCCTTGATCTTGGCCCAATGAAGTGAAATTTGGACTTCTAGCCTCCACAACTGGGAGAGAATAAATTTCTGTTGTAAGAAGACACTAAATTTGAGCTAATTTGTTACAGCAGTCTCAAGAAACTAAAACGCTCCCCAACCATCTCTGGTAGAAGGCCTCCAGAGGAGCTGAAGAGGCAGAAGAGCTGAGAGGCTTACTCATGCCCAGTTCATGTTCAAACTCTCACCTATCAGATGGGCCACTCCACTTTTTGTGGGGTGGGGTGATCAAAGAACAGGGACAAGCCAGGGATGTATGTAGAGTAAATCCCTCTGCACAGAAACATATTCCTTCCCTTTGATTCATGGTCTTCCTTAAATTCTAACAACTGCAATGCTGAAGTGACTTTTGGAATTTAAATATTATGGGCATTATTAAGTTTGAACAAAGGCCGAAGTTGAAATTAGCTTCTACATTAGAGAGCTTTGAGGGTCAAGACTGACATTGTACAAGAACAAAATTATCCATAATGTTGAAATTTCACATGTCTTTCTGCCTCACAACCAACTTCCATGTTGTATGTGGACAGCATGGAAGAGGAGGTTGTCTTTTGTCTTGCTTAAAGAAGGAAGTCAAGTGCTATCAACATTATTAAATACTTTGCTCAACCTCATCCTGTAAAATGATACTATCTACCTGTGAATATCCAAGTTTGTTGTGTTTTAAAATACTGACTGCCGATACTGAATAATTTTGTAGAGAAAGATTATACTTGGGGGACCTGGGTAGCTCAGCCAGTTAAGTGACTGCCTTTGGCTCAGGTCATGATCTCAGGGTCCTGGGATCAAGCCCTGTGTTGGGCTTCCTGCTCCCTCTGCCCCTCCTCCCCCCGCCCCCCAGCTTGTGCCCTCTCTAATAAATAAAATCTTAAAAAAAAAAAAAAAGGACTACACTTAACTCTTTGAAATTTTTTCTTTTTAAATGTTTTACCTTTGCTAAAAGCACTGACAAACTAGAGGAAGGGTAAAAATGCAAAAAGGTAAGTAACAAAACAAAACAAAAGCATCACTTATTTACCCTGCCTCAAAGGAGCGTGATTCATGCAACATAACCATGTGTTCAATGTTCCTGTCTTCCTTTTTACATAACTTTCCTAATATGATGTGTTAAATATTAGTTCTCATTACAGATCTAATACAGGTCTAAATAAACTATTAATTCAACAAATATTTGTTGAGTGTCAGCCACTATGTGCAAAGCATTATTCAATTAACAAAGAGCGCCACTGTGCTGGACTTACTTTCTGATGGCTATGGTATCCTTTGGAAAGTTGGATTTAACTCATTTGGAGGAACATGTTTCCCTAACTTGGGCACATGTAAGCAATGAATAACATGCAGTCCAGAAGCTTAGGCATGATAGCAAACATTTAAGCAATGGAGAATAATCATTTTCTTTCTTGCAAATGCAAACTAAATGTTGGACAAAATGTTCGAGTAAGCCATTTCCACTCACTGAAGAAAGGATAAAAAGAAGTGAAGCTTTCCTACTTAATCCTTCACATTTACTCCTTTAACACTTTGAAGTACATGCTCTAGGCCTAAAAGAAACTGAATAGACATTCAGAAAATCTAGTATTACAAGCATTGTACTTTATATTTTCTTCTCTATTTCTCTTTATACTTCACAGAACTGTTTGGGAAGCTCTAAGTTTTTCTTTTTCTTTCTTTCTTTCTTTCTTTCTTTCTTTCTTTCTTTCTTTCTTTTTCTTTCTTTCTCTCTCTCTCTTTCTGTTTTGTTTTGTTTTGTTTTGTTTTCCAACAATAAGCACTTGTGTTTTGGAACCTGATGTCAATGCTATGCATATTTGCTCTCTTATTATTCTATCTCTTCCCTACAAAAATATATTTTAAGTTCTTTTGTAGGGTTTTACTATATTTTATATTATTTTTTTATGTCCTTTACTCAGTAGTGCTGCTGAGTAGTCATTTAATGAAACTTCTCAGTTGATAGAGCAGTAAGAGAAAGTGAGAATGTTTTGCAAGAGAAAAGACAGCATATAGTTAGGCAGACATGGCCAGTGGAATTTTAGGTTGTCAGAAGAATGTGTATTGTTTAATCATTGTGTTATTCAAAACAACATATTTCTTCTAAGACCCTATCCCTTCACCGTTCACTGTAATATATATCACTTGCAAATTTGGAATGTGAATAATTTTACAAGGAAATAAATTGGGACATTTGTTCACAGAATTTGAGTGCTCCTGAAGAAGTAATTTCCTTTAATCAACAAATTATGTCATGTGATTTTAAAAGTTAAAAAGTGATCTAGGAGAAAAGAAAATATTCTTTTTTTTTAAGATTTTATTTATTTATTTGATAGAGAGAGAGAGATCACAAGTAGGCAGAGAGGCAGGCAGAGGGAGAGAGGGGGAAGCAGCCTCCCTGCTGAGCAGAGAGCCCGATGTGGAGCTCGATCCCAGGACCCTGAGATCATGACCTGAGCCGAAGGCAGAGGCTTTAACCCACTGAGCCACCCAGGCGCCCTCCCTATCAAATATTAAGACATTATGAAGCAATGGTAATCAAGACATTGTGGCATTTATTCAGGAATAGACAAATAAAGCAGTGGAACAAAAAGCCCAGAACCAGTTCAATTCATAAGGGAAATTTACTGTTTATCAGTCAGCACTGCAAATCAGTGGGGAATAGAGGGCCTTGTAAATAAATGTTACTACAATAATCACCTGCAAGTGGAAGTAATAATAGTACCCTCCTTTCATTCACTTGTCACAACTACTTTTATTTGCAAATTATCTGTGAATAATGGGAAATACCTTTACATTAACTTTATTAATGGTATTTCTTATGCTATGAAGTCCCTGTTCATACATTCTTCCCATTTTTCCCATTGGATCATTTCTCTTTTATTTAATGTACTGCACAAAATTTGAGAAATTAAGAAAGTTAGGTCTTTGTCAAGAAGATTACAAATGTATCTTTTGTATTTGTCATTTAATGTAACTGAATTATTACTACAGTAATTTAAATTTTATCTATGAGACATCTTTTGCTTCTGGGTTTTATATTCTGTGAGAAATGAAGTATTTCCTATTGCATGCTTATAAATTTCCCACTTTTTCCTCCTGATTTTGTGTTTCCATTTTTTTGTCTTTAAATTATTGTTCCATCTGAAATTTATTAACTTGAGGAAATATACTTTCATTTTCTTTTTGAAGTTTTTTGATAGTTTGCATATATTTCTTTTTCCATGTTGGTTTCCAACTTAGTATTATTCTCCTGAGCACAGTACCTGCTCCAAAATTATTTGGAGTTTTGATTTGCTTCATTAAATCATGGAAAAATAAAAAAAAGATGAGTAATTTTTAATGCATACTTGTAGAGAATCAAATGTCTTGACTACTAAAAATTATACCTGAATAGATGATAACTTAACTGTGCCAGTCATACACAGCATTTAGGTTCTCCTATTTCAGAATACATGACATTCATACACTCCTCACTAGTTTTAAAAGGTTTAACAAAGAAAGTACCATATAGACTTGCAGCTGACTTCTCTGACCTAAGGTGCTTTTTCTAGTTTTTGGGAAAAAGAGAAAGAATTGAATCAGGAAAGGAGGAAATGAGTATGAATCATACATTTTTTTATATTTGACTTTTTTTTTTTTTTTGAGAGAAAGAGAGATTGGCAGGGGAGGGGCAAAAGGAGAATCGTAAGCAGTGAGGAGCGTGAGATCATGACCTGAGCCAAAATGAAGAGTCAGGCACTTGACCAACTGAGCCACTCAGGCATCCCATTGTATTTGAATCAGTCTCAAATTTCTTTCTGTCTCTAATTTACATGGTTAAAGAAGTCTCACAACAACTTTGCAGAATATTCATCTCATATTAAGCTTGACTACTGATTATTGATTCAGTTTTATTCTTTGGGTTTGTGAATCTTGAAATATCTCATGAAAAACATTTTTTTTCCTTGAAGTCAAAGATCTGTCATTGTCTAGTAGTTTTGCTAGTTTTGTGTGTGTGTGTGTGTGTGTGTGTGTGTGTGTGTGTGTGTGTTTTACCATTCTGCAAAGAATTCTATTTGTGTTCTTCCTGATTTCAGGGATGTGAAGGTATTTTAGCTCTTTTGACGTCTATAATTTTGTTTGCTAGAGTTCAAAATTAAGTTTTCACTTCTTGGTAGCAGTGTAGTTCACAGAAGTCACACAACTCAGAGGTGAGTGGCAGGGAGAGGCCATGTAGGGGTTGGTTCCTTTTCCCCCTTTTATGGACATCTAGAAAGTATAAATCACATTTCCTGTTTCCACTTTGTTGTTTCCTACTCATTCCTCAACCCACTACAATTTGGATGTCAATCTAACACTCCTTAAAATTACTCTCTTTTCTATTTTGGGTTTTCTAGACCATCTGTTTCTTCTGATACTAGAACCTACATTCTACAGGAACAAGGAGGTTTGTCTGTCTTATTTTCTGCTATATTTTGTGCCTAGCATGGAGAAGGCCTTCTAATAGTATTTGCTGTTGGGATGAATGTATGACCACACCACACATTTTTGAAATTCTACTGTAGGCATCCTTGGTACAACTCTTAGTTTTCTTTCTCTTCATTCTCTTCCAAGTTCTTCTTTCACCTGCCCCTCAGATCTCAAGGTTCTCCAAGGTTCAATTCTAAGCCTACTTACCATCTCCTCCTATACAATCCCCCTAGGCAGTTGCATCCATGCCCATAATTTTAATTGGTACATATACATGTGCTTAAACTTCCCTATTTCTAATCTCCAGTCTTATTCTCTTTTCCAAACTTTTGACTGGTATTTCATCAAGTGGGGTTGACAAGCCACCATAACCTGAATCACTTGGAACATCTGATTTGAAATGAAGATTTCTTCCTTAATGAATGAAGGTATTTTGGGTTGAGCCTGAGAATCAGCATTATCAATCACCTTCATATGTGTTGTTGTTGTTGTTTTTTCTTGAGTGAGTTTTAGACACAGAACTGACAAGAAGCAGACTCAAGATGATAGTATTAATGATAGCCAACTGACTGGTGCTACAGGGATTCTGAGGAAGAAATAAGCAGGGGAAATGTCATGAGAAATTGTACTGAGTCTGGGTTCTCACAAGTACCAGGAACCCCAAATCGTTTCCTAAATACATCCATTTCCCTTCATCTCTAGCATTAATACCCAGCGCCCCCGCCATTTGAGCCATCATCACCTCCCAAACTGTGGAAATGGTCATTAAAATGACATTCACCATCATCAAAGAATAAAGAGGAAGAAGAGAAATAAGCTGATTTCACAATGACATCTCACATTTATTGAATACTTAAAATATGTAAGACCCCTCTGCATGCTCCATAATTACCCTAAAAGGAAGGTAACTAATATCCTTCTTCCCCCTGTTGCTCCCTATAATCTAACTTCCATGCAGTAGCCAATTTTGAAAATGTAAGTCAGGTGATAGCTCTCCAGACTCTCAGCACATCTATATTAATCTTCTCACAGCTCACCACTGTACTCAGAATAAAATCCAAGCTTGTTGCAACTCCCATTTCGCTCTGATCTCTCTCCTCATTCTCCATCTGGCTCACACCACTGGCCCTTTTTCCTTCAAATGCTCCATGTCTGTGGCTGTCTTGAGATCTCAGCCCTTATTCTTCCCTTTGCTTGGGTTCTCTTCCTTCTTGTCACCTCTGGTTTCCTTCCTCTCTTTAAGGTCTGACTTCAATCGCCCCCTTGTTGGCACAGCTTTCCCTTGCTTCCTGATCTTCCTTCCTCTATCACTACACCCATTGCTTTTTCTTCTTAGCATTTAATATTCTCTGAAATTATCCTCTTTACTCATTTATGTGCTTATTTATTGGCTTTCCTGCTCCATTGAGCTGGTGTCTCCTTTTCCACTTCTGTCTCCCTTACCTGCCTTATAGAGTGTTTTCCACAGTAGACACTTACTGAATGTGTGTTGATTTCGTAAATGAATAGTCAGTAAATGTTTGGACAGGTTAGGAAAGTGTATGATTGTGTGGGATACTGATATGTATGAAGTGCTGAGAACTGTTATGTGGGGGCACAAAGAATAGATGTATAGGATAGAATTGTTCCTTCAGTAGTTTACAATGCTTTGGAAGTGAGCATGACACAAAAAAATGGATTGTTTCATCCTTCTTCAAAAGTAAGCAACATTTAAGGATTCTAAAAGCAAAAGCAGTGGCATATATTTAAATGCGAAGGGGGCTATTACATCTAAAATCTACCCATCATCACCATATTCAAAAAATTAGGTGCATTCCAAAATTAAAGGTGGGAATTCAAGAGGTATCTACTTCATGCCATAGATACACAAATTAGCAACTATCCTGTGAATTAGGTGTTGACACACAGCATGCATAATGTGTTGATACTTAACTATATATTGTTACTATTCGTATAGCATATTTTTAATACAATTTTTAGTAGAAAGATTATTTACAGCCAAAATGCCCAGAGGCAAAGAAACCAACCAAACAAAAAAAAACACAAAGAAGAAAACTCTTTGTCGCTGGTAGCTTTTTTTTCCCCCCCTAAGATTATTTCATTCACTTGACAGAGAGTGTGAGCATGAACATGGGGAGGGGCAGAGGGAGAGAGAGAAGGAGAAGCAGACTCCCTGCTGAGTGAGGAGCCTGATGCAAGTCTCAATCCTAGGACACAGATCAATCCCAGGGCACAGATCATGACCTGAGCTAAAGTCAGATGCTTAACTGACAGAGCCACCCAGGCACCCCTGTCACTGGTAGTTTAAGGACAGTTTGACACAAAAAGAAAGGAAAGAGTTACTTCTCTATGCCCCATCTCTTGCAGATGGCTATACCATCACATGTATAAGATAAGCATTGCTAAGTCATCACAGTAAAAATTCTGCATAACTGAAAAAGGGCTTAAAAATCACTGGCCTTCATCTCTTTGGAAATTCCTGATTGTGTTATCACTATGGGAGAGACTAACACAGGTTTGTAGATTAGGAACATATGGGTCTCATTTTAGGGCTAGTGAGACTGAAGAGTTAATTGTGTATACATGCCATTCATCATCAGTCAGTCAATCAGGCAACTAATATCTTTAGGGGTCATGAATCTAACAGGACTGACATTGACAGGCAAGCTGACAGTCCAAGACCTGCAGCCTGGACAACAGGTTGTGTGGACCAAGCCATTACTTGCGGGGGCAGATGGCACAGAGGAAGCCGAGCTCCTGGGTGTCCCTGACTCTAGAGATACAGCAGTCCTCCGGAAGGAGCAAAGGAAACCTCTCAGGCACTTGCTATTTCTGTTAGCAACTGCCAGTCCATTTCACACAAGATCAGGGTGTAAATGGGATCATATACACTGAAGCGGAAGAGGACCTTAGGGCTCACCCAAACCAACACCACATTTAACCAATGCAAATACTGAGCCGCAGAGTAAGTGGCATCATTGTGACCAGAACCCGTATTTCTAAAGATGTATTTATTTGTTTGAGAAAGAAACAGAGAGAGCGCGAGACCGCACACACATGGGGGAAGGGCAGAGAGAGAGTGAGAATCTCAAGCAGACTCCCTGCTGAGCACAGAGTCTGATGTGGGGCTCGATCTCACAACCCTGAAATCACAACCAGAGCTGAAACTAAGAGTCAGATGCTTAACCAACTGTGCTACCCAGGTGTCCTGACATTTCTGACTCAGAATCCAATCTTTGGTTTACTATATAGTGTGTTATCTTAAAGATAAGCATCTGATATATATCTCTTCTTTTAAAAATAGCACACAGAGACCAACCCCCCCCCCCCCAAAAAAACCCAAACAAACATCAAAGTAATGCCATTTAAAAGCACATATAAAATAAATTAATGTTTACTCCATTGGTTTTCAACCAGAGGTCTAGTTCAGAATCATCTGGAAAATTTTAAAAAGCACACACGACTGATCCCTACCACAGACTACTGACTTAGAATCCCCAGACTTAGCCATCATATATGTTTGCTTTGAAAAAACATATGATTTCAATATACAATTTATATCAACAATGTGGAAAATCCTCCTCTTTTACAAACACTGGATAGGAAAATAAAAATTACAATATCCACAGTTCAAACAAGTATCAAACCCCTTCTTTTCTACCAGATGTTGCACCACTCCAAACATCTCTACAATCATTTAGTATAAATAGACTGCATTGTGTCCAGATGCGGATACATAAAACGGTTCTATTTCAATTATAAGTTTGAATGGGAAATAGAGCAGAGAAAACAAAAAATCCATGGGAAATTCTAAAACCTCCTTTCCATCAAGAATTCCCAGGACTTTCTCACCCACCAAATCCTTTAGGCAATCTGTTTCCAAGGACTTAGGCTGGCCCTGAACTCCGTTTGGCACAGATAAGAGGGAAGAGTGAGGTCAAAATAACGCAGTAAGAAGAAAAAGAAAAAAGGAAAAAAGGGTCCAGGAAATACACAAAGGAAATAATTAATCCTTAAACACACTAGAGGGGCCCAGAAGGAAGAGAAGAAAAACAGACCCTCAGAAAATGGAAATGGGCGCTGAAAAACTGTGAATGATACTTGCCCACGTTGTTGTTTAAGGACAAGAGTTCATCATTTCTTTTACGGTGAATTTAAGAATAGTAGACACTACAGAAAAGTTATTATTTCAGCTTACAGCAGATTATAAAGAGCATCTGTGATATTTCTGATGGAGGCCTAAGCATTCTCCTGAGGAGGAACTGTCTCTGTTACAGGGTAGGGTAAGAATAAGCCAACTACTCCAAGTCTGAGCTCAGGGCTGTGGCTCAGAAGGGTCACAAGTTTGGCAAATTAAACTAGTCTGCAACCCCGCCTCTTCTTCAGTTTGTCCTCTGCCTAAATGGTTTATTTACAGGCATTCAAGTTCTCTTGCTTAGGGCAACAGAAGAAAAGAGAGGAAACACAACTACTTGGTGACATACTTGCTTTTCTGTCACGGTTTGGTTTCCTGGCAGCTACGGTCACCCTTTGTTCTAGCCAGCAGTAATCCAACCCAGCCGTGGCATCTGTTCCCGGACGGAATGCCTTCCTATTGGAGAGAATGCAGTGGGAGTCCACTGTTTTGTGTTTGGTTTCTCTTTTAACAGCCTCCTCTTTCAATGACATCACTCACAGCCCTGAGATATGACTGCACTTCCCTGGCTGCCTGATAGGAAAGCAAAGGTTACCTTCTATCTCACAGGCCGTGTTGTCATCAAAGAGCTCTATTTCACAGATGTGACAATGCCATAAATAAGATTTCCTCCAAGTGTGCAGAAAGGCCAAAGCAACCTTTACAACAGAAAACCAATGAGGCGGCAGGATTCAAGCAGCCTCCCTGACAGATAACCAGCTTGGCCGCATCGGATACCATCCCACCCTTCAGCAAAGAGGGACTGCTTTGTCTTCAACTTTATCTTTGTTTTGTTCTTGGGGACTCAAAATAAAACCAAGAAAAAGACCCTTTTACTCGGGATGGATGGGCAGACTACAGCTATCCACTAGCCACCGATAAAGAGACTGACTTCATAATGACTTGGATTTCACAGAGACTTCGAAAAGTAATTTGATAGAGCCTTAAAGAGAATCATGGTGAGAGTTTTAAAAATTAAAAAGAAACAGCCTGGAAAGCATTCATAAACCTTTGTGGAAGTATTCTTCTGGGCACGATTGTATTTCCATCAGTTTGGCCCAAGAATAATTACTAATTGGAGTCAGGGGCTCAAGTCAGGTCTTTCATTAGCTGGGAGGAAGCCATTTTGTCCTTCAAGCAATGACAATGGCACTTCATAATGAAAAGGAGGGTTCTGTATGAAACTGCTCTGTAACTAGAAGCAGGGTGTCTAAGTGTCTCTGAATAAACCAGCTTCAAGTGCTGCAGTAGGTAGAAAACACCAGCTTCCCTTCCTTGGTCCATCTCAGTAAATGTTTACTTCGTGGGAAGAGAACAGGTCTACTCTTGAGCACTCTCAAAATGCCTTTGCCAACTAAAACCAACACCAAACCAAACCAAAACACTCCAAAACATTCCAAAGTCTTGTTCTCCTGTATCACCGTGGTGAACAGGCTCTAAAGTAAAGTAAACGTATAAGCAGACAGGCTTTCCATTTTTCCTGAATGTGATAGTTTGACAAAGGAGAGGTGAACAAAGTGCCATCTGAGAGCTAGTCTCTGAGCTGCTTTATTTCGGGGGTGCAGAGGAAGCTGAGGAATGAATCTACATCACAAGATGACTCGCGGGTGCTTGGGGCTATGTGCTTATCATGTACATGGTGCTGTGTTCAGCCCTCCTGCCTTTTGTTCATCCTGTCGCCTGTGTCACTGCAGTTTGTTCCATGAAGGAGTTCTTAGCCAGGGACCCCTCCAAATGCCATTTGAAATTCCTACCAAGAAGCCCTGATGTAGTACCTCAGCTCCAAAAGCAGGGGAAAGGAAACTACTTTTCCTGGCATTGGTCTCTCTCCAACCTCTTAATTTTCCAGACATTCCAACAGCCGTTTTCCAAATTTCCCAGTTTCTACAGCTCTGTGTCCCCACTCTTTTTTCTGTTTGTTTGTTTAAGGAAGAAGCATAGCACAATGAACAGAATATGGCCCTGGGGACTGATCCCTTCTCTGGTGTTTTCTAGATGTTGGACCTTGAAAAAAAAAATCACTTAGCCCTGGAATCCTAACTTCAACAACTGAGAAATGGAGATGATGGAGCTGAGGGATTACTCTGATGATAACGGAGATAATTTGGGAAAAGTTGCTCACGATGCTTGACAGGTAGAAGGAAAATAGTGCACATCACTGCCTTTCCCTTTCCTGAGATTATCCAACTCTTTTTTGGGGGGCATCATTCCCTAACATTTACTTTTTGGAAGGTGGAGATATTGAGGCCAGGAGGTTGGAAAAGGAGAGAGAGATCTTTTTGACATTGATTTGGGTGTGTGTTTCTTTCAGATCTGACTATCTGAATGGCAGCTGGTATCACAGGAGAGGGTGCTCACATTACTACACTTGAGATTTGTATTTTGAACTGGGTGAGAAGGAAGCTGAGTCATCTCTATGTAGCAAACAGTCGCTTCCAGAAGTATTTGAGACGGCTCCCACCTCTTTTTGTGAATGAGCTATACCTGGACTTAGCTCATCCCCTCAATTGGAGAAATGCTCTCTTTTGTTATCTGGGCTCTCCATTGCCAAATGAACTGTCCATCCTTCATGTGGAAAAAAAATGGCGCTGCTTGTTCATCATTCCAAGTTCAAAGGTGAGTAGGTGTTGCTGCAACTGCTCCATATAGTCCTTTGTCACTTTTTGTTTCCTTCTGACTAAATGTCCAGGCATTTCGAAGTGTGAGATTTGCTCCTGGTGATCCTTTAGAATTACCCGGTAGCTTTTGAAACACTCCAGTGAAATTCGAAACGCTTGGGTTTGGATCTGGGCACAGGTAATCTTAAAAGTCCGACAAGTGACACTGACATGCCTCCAGGGCTGAGAGCCGCTGATGGAGACCCTCAGCCCCACAAGGGTCATTATTTCATAATAACACCACTGTAAGGTCTCCTCCAACTGAAAACAATTTTGCCATCTAACAGGCCTATTTTTCCTTTGCGTTGGCATTCCGTTTTAACTGTCCAATCTTCTGTAAATTATCTTTTGAATTCTTTCAGTAAACACACCGTGATAAGGTTTTAATAAACAGCAATTCAGACAAAAATTCAAGGAAAGCCCTAACGCTTACAAGGGTAAAAGTTGGGTCCCCAGGCTGGTGAGTGGTGACTGAGTCAGGAGGCTGGGGCTGGGCTTTAGAAGCAAGATTCTGAAATAAATAAAAATTAAAACACAAAGCAGAAGTCCCATCCTGGGGAGCGTGCATTCAGGTGTGGGAGAACAGCATCCAGGCATCCAGTCTTCTAACTGGTCTCCCGTGTGTACTCGCGTTTCCTTACAATCTCATTTCCATACCAAAGCCTGAGTGATCTTTTAAAAATGCAAATCACTTCTCTGCTTAACACATTCTAGTAGCTTCTCTCACTACTCGTAGAACAAAATCCAAAGCCCGTTCCACTGACAACAAAGGCTTCTGCTTACCTCTGTGTTCCCGGCTTGTCCCCTCCTCTGTGCTTCTGACTCTGCTCCAGTCCCCCTGGGCGTCATCTCTTCTCCACTAATGCACATTGACTCCCCACTTTGGGCATTTGTTCTCGCTCTGTTTGGAGGGCTCTTCCCCCCAGACCACAGAAGCCTGGTTTGAATTCCTGACGCCCAGCAGTCCCCCCCAGAGCTCTCCACCTTACGACTCCCTGGTAGCTGTGCTCCCTTCTTAAAGCATCATGTTCATTTTGCTCCCTTTCTAGAAGGTGAGCTCCACAACTCCAATGGTGATTTGTTCACTGCAGTGTCTTCAGCACATGCATAACACCCCTCTTGGTCCCTATTTCTCTCTAGGAACACAAGAAAAAGGGCCTTGACAAAGGACTGCAGACCGTGTCCCAAAGGCCCACAGCTCTAGGAGTCCCTCTGAGATATTTAGAAAGGCATCTTCCTCCTTCCAGGTAGATGCAGGCCTGCACTGAGACGCACAGGCAGATCGTAGCTTCACCTGGTCCTTACTTAGCTGATGCAAGGGGAGGAGCTAGCCAAAGTGCCTGGAAGATGGTAGGTACCCAGTAACATTTTACTGAATGAATTTACAGAAGGTGGTTGTGGCAATGTGCATCCACAGAGCACATTCCCCTGTGTCTGGATGTAGCAACAGAGTTAGGAGCAAACCGGCAGTATGCTGATAAATGGGTAACAATCACATCTCCAGAAGAAACAGCAGGCACCACCCCAGAGTTTGTAGCAGTAGCCAATTTCCATGGTGTAAACAGTCCCACCACAGCCCATTTTCAGTTATAAACATGATGCCAACAGCCCACGAAATTCCTGGAAATTGAATACTTTCTCCAGCTATTATGATGAGGTCACCAGTTCATCCTTGTTCCTGAACACCAAATCAAGCCCTGCCCCAGTGTTGAGCCCTGGGTGGTGTCAGATTCCTGTTCAGGAAAAAGGACTGATCCCACACTTGCTCACAGCAGAGGCAGGGAGGGTTCACATACTGTCTGTTGGCATCTTCACATACGTTAGGACCAGGAAACGGCCTGTCTTCTGGGTGGAATGGGAGCTTCAAGGTGTTTCAGAAAATAGAGGAGAAAAATAATATTAAGGCTGATGCCAGTCACCTAATTCACTGAACTGTGCTTCCTTCCTCTACAAAATAAACAATTTGGACTAAATCCTCTCCATTTCAACCAAAAAGACTAGTTTGTTTGTTTGTTTTCTTTCTTTCTCTCTCTCTCCCTCCCTTCCTTTCTTTCTTTTTTAAGATTTTATTTATTTATTTGACAGAAAGAGAGAGAGAGAGAGAGAGAGAGAGAGAGAGAGAGAGAGAGAGAGAGAGAGAGAGAGCGCACAAGCAGGGAGAGCTGGAGGCAGAGGGAGAAACAGGCTCCCTGCAGAGCAGGGGAAGCCCGATATGGGACTCCATCCCAGAACTCCAGGATCACAACCTGAGCCAAAGGCAGTGGCTTAGCCAACTGAGCCATCCAGGCGCCCCCAAAAGACTAATATTCTATATGCCATGTGGGAATTTATGGGAAGGAAGGGGAAAACTAGAGTGTCTGTGGTTTCTCTGTGTGAATGAGTTTGTGCTATGCATATAAGTAATATATCAATCTTTCTGGGATAATGGGTATTTACCACACATTTCTTCTTCCAGTTAAAATAAAATGATCTAGGTTGTATTTGTCCTGAAACTCAAAGTCAGGCTTAAGAACTTTTCCAAATGCCAAGGACGGTATCTATGTGAGAAAGAACCTGAACTTTTGTCCAGTTTCTTCTATCAGAGCTTGTGTATCGATTTTCCTCCTTACTTCTCCACACACCCCCATTTGACATCCTTTGTTTGATTGGGGATTTCAAGCCAAAGCTAAACACGTGCCCAGGAGCGCAGACAGAAAGGAAATCCAAACCATCAAGCTGGGGAGGCATAAACCACTGTCATCAGGGACTCAATAACAGCTTTCAGAGTTATAATTTCTGATGTTGACCTATCACTTGGCTGGGCAAATACTAGTGTTGAAATATATTATTATTACCCCTTTCCCCACTTCAACCACTAGAACAACACCCAACTTCCCAGAGAACGTCGTGTGTGCGTGGCTAAGACTGGAGGCGTCTGTGGCAGCCTTGAACCTGGGACGCTGAGCTCCGCCAGACGCCGTCATCCTCACCCGAACCACTGAATCATGTTTATATATAACTTGCATATTAAAAAGCAACAGCCATGGTCAATGGTGCCAATATAAAAATATCTTAATAGCCAGTAACTGACTAATGAATACTACTGTAATAACAGTTTAATTTGAGGAATTCTGACAGCTGGTTGCTTTGACGAGCATGGTTTCCAAGGAGTCCTGTTCGCATGCTGAGAACATCTCCAGCCTGCTGATTGATAGCAGCAGTGCACAACTGTTAAATGTCACCACCTCTCAGCCAAAGTAATAATAAACAGGAAGGTTATGGTTAATTTTTCTGTATGAATTGTTCAGGCTCTATCTGGTAAGTACCAACCAATAGGGCTTAATAGCTGCCATTCTCCTGGGAGTTGTAACTGGAGGTGAGCCTTTTTTCTTTTCTTTTTTTTTTTATCAGCACGGTTTATGTATCAGAATGAATGTAGCAATTCTTGGTTTTCTGGTGGATTTATTTTATTCCTTTACATAGCTCTTGCTCATCCCATTCTGCTTAGCAAATGTAATTACTCTGGTTAAGATGTAGCTTCCCTATTATTTCTGAACTTCCCAAGATAGTTTAAAGCAGACAGCTAGGGCATGAAATATATGGTTCTACAACTATCTTAATTATACTGCGTGACTCTGTGTTTGATATGGAATAGCAATGTCTGGGAAGTGAATTTAATCTCTACAGATTCAGGACGATTGCCAAAAAGATTCATTGATTTTTTTTTTCCAGAAGCGCAATCTTTTATTGTATAAATGTCAGAAGCTTCAAATTATTAGGAAATGTGTCAAGAAGCTCAAGGTATAATAACATTCTTTAGAGAGCTTGATTCCGAAGACAGTGCAATGAAACGTTCAGAAAGAAAACATGTCTTATGTTCTTAGAGAATAAAGCTCTGGGATTCGTTTTAATTTGTCATTTTGAACAGGATGAGGCCTCCACTGGGTACTTTGATGCGAAAGCCCTAGGTATGATGTACAGCCCTTCCTCAGGCACCCACAGCTTTACAGAGACTTCAGCAGTCCTGGCAAAGAAGATACAGACTTGGGACCCAGGGCTTTGGAGCTGAACTATGAAAAATCACTGGGATTTGTCCTGGTGAGGAGGTCATGAAGAGGGGATCATAAAAAAAGGAGACAACATTAGGAGCTATGTCACCAGCTCAGGCAGAGCTTTTCTACATGCTAATATCAAGGGACTATTCTTAGCACCGGGCAATGTAGTAGTACTTACGGTGATTATTATTGCAAGTAATAGAAGGCCTACACTAACCGGTTCAAACAACAAAGAAAATAGAGTGGTTCCCATTCCTGAAAAGCCCCGAAGTTAGGTGGGCTTCAGGCATATGGGATTCAGAAGTCAATGATATTCTGAAGGTATGAGCTCCATTTATCATTGTCATTGCGCTCTACCTTGTGCACTGGATTCATTAGTGGGATAGCATTCTTTCAACTCCATCCTTTGTCTAAAAATCTTAAGGTAAAGTCTTAAGTTTAATGCAGATTTGACTGCTGCTTTTATTAAAGGGTTCGAAGTCATGGATCGGCTTAGGCTGGCACCTCATGAAGTCCTAGGTGGAAAGCAGGAGATCTTGGGATGATGGCAATAGATGCTGGGGCAGTGGCCAATAGCAGAATTTTCAGAGATAGGCACAATCTTCTTTCTGGACAAATAAAGATTGACTTTAAGGCCAGAAGGTACAGATCCTCTTGCAAACCTCTGCCCACCAATATGTTAATGTTTTTAAGCTAGACTGAAAACGTGGTAACCTGTCTTCACTGCCTCAACAACATGATCTGTTTATTCAGCTTATCATTCAAGGCCTCCTTGACTGTTCTTCAGACTTCCACTGTTCTTCAGCAGGAGCCCTATACTCCACCTGGGCTGTTCCAATCTCACCTCCATGACTTTGCTCTTCCGCACTCTTCCCCCATCCTTCAGTGAGCAGTCACATCCAACATGGCCCTGAATGTTGTATTGGAGGAGGCATAAGAGAATAACTACAAGTGGACTCACTGGCATAAGACTGTCAGTTCAAACTCAGCTCTATTAGCAAGTTGTTTACCCTCACTCAGCCATAATTTCCCTGTATTTAAAAGGAGAATATAATGGTACCTAATTCAAGTGTTGTTGTAAGCATCAAAAGAGTTAACATATGTAAAAAGCTTTTAATAACGCTTGACACTCAGCATGCATCCAATAAAAGTTAGCTATTATTATAATTCTTTATGAAACCATTCTCTGACCATCTCACATCTCTCCTCCCTTTGAACTACTGTGCTGTTTTGCCTGAATTCCATATTCTACACTTAGACATCTGTGTGGTCAGATCACTTTATATAGGATAGGAGGCTCCTTAATTAGATACTTCCTATTTCTCTGTATAATTTAATGCTATAACTCTGTATTATACATATCTACATACCTAGCAAATATTTACTAAAGACATGGAATGTGGCTAAGAGTATTCCTATGCATGTTCAGAAAGGATCACAGATGGCCACAAGTACCATCTGAAAACACCCATGAAAATTCACCTTTCCAACAAATATTGTTTTGTGTACAATAAATTAAAATATTAGGTCTATGGGGCTAGGGAAAAGTTGATCAGTTGGTTATATGATACAGGCTGAAAAATTCCATTCTTTACTCAGGTCTTCAGACCTAACAGAAAAAGTCAACACTAAATATTACCAATGTTAAGATAAGTGTAAAGGAAAAATACAAACCTATATACTGAATGGACATGTATTTATCGGTTTGGGATGTGGCACCAACTTTCTCCATCCCCCAGATGTTCAGATGAACAGAGCACTACTGGCACACACAGAAAGCTGTTATAGGTACATTACATGTAGATAACAATAGCTTATCTGCATGATGCTATATACTTTCTACAGTACTTCCCTATTTCTCATCTGGTATTACCATTACATGTTACAAAGAAGATATTATTCTCTCAGTTAAAGGTTGAACAGACCAAATTAGTTGAGAAGAGTTAAATGTTATTTTCTGTTATTTTCAAGACCAGAAACTTATAGAGGAGTGGAGCTGATAGTGGGTTTTATTGACTCCATGTTCAGTAATCTCTCCATATTCTACTCTTGCCCCCCCCCTCCAATTCTTCCGGTATCAATGGCTGCTTCTATATATTTGATAAGAAAAAGGTGAATATAGTGAGTACATCTGTGATAGCAAGTGTGGCAGTCCTTTAAGGACTATCAGATTGGATATAAAAAGAAAATTTATTGGCTTAGCATTTATTTGTCTGTTGCAAATGATATTCATCTACCATGATATCCCTTCTGTTTTTCACACGCTAATCCCACTTCATCCTTGGAGATTCAGCTCAAGTGTGCCTCATTCAGGAAGCATTCCCAGGTCGTTCTTCTAAGTCTCTCTTCTCCTTTGCTGAGCTCACACATCACATATATTTACTTCTCTGTCTTCCTTAAGGAGGATGAACTTCTCAAAGCAGGATCTATGCCTCATCTATCTTTGTATATTTAGTGTCTAGTATAGTAGTATGGTAAGGGGTGGGGAGAGAAAGAAGAAGAGGGAAAAAAATAAAGAGAGAAGGAATATAAGAAAGAGACAGAGAGAAGGAGGGAGATGGTATTACACAGCGCCTTTCTAATTACTTTGAAAAGTTTCATTTTCAATTAACATTCTTGAACTCTATGAGACAAATAAACTCCAAAGAAGTTCTTTAAAATCCTAATGTACCCAACTCATCTCTTTTCTTTACAGAAATTTAACAACTGTCTTAAATGTGGATTAAAGTCAGCAGTTGATGAATAAGAATAGTTTAAAGTCACACCTAGCTCTGAGAAAGGGAGACAGCTAGACTAGAAGTCAGGATATATGGGTCTAAGTGTGACTTCATAGCTCTGGATCTCATTCTCTGTAATCAGAAGAGTTCTGTACTAGGAATTTCAAAGGTCCCTTCTGGTTGTAAAACCTTGTATTATGAAAATAGACTTTATGGGGGATATGGAATAAACCAAAAATATACCATAGATTATATAAACAAGGGGGTGAAAATCAGATTACAAAGATACAGTTAGATAAAACTGAAGTCCCCAATATACCTAAAATTGCAGAAAAGAAAGGCTCTTTATTCCAGATGGCTAATTGAATCAAAGATTTGTGTGAATGCACATGAAAATGGCATGCATAGACATAAACTTGGTACTAAATAAATCAGAATAATCATGCAGCTTTTTCTCATGTAAAAACTTCTATTTATAAGCAAAGATAAAAGAGTAAAGGACAAAATAAAGATAAGGGAGCACGTGTGATTCATTTATATACTCAAGGTTCATGGCTTTTAATGACAGATGAAAGGAAATTATTTTTTTCTTGGATATATTACAAGCTATTTGTAGAGAATGAATACTATTTCAGCTAATTTGTATAGAAGCTCCTACTCTTGCTACTAAAAAAGGATTTTTTTTTTCAGTCTGACTTTTAACAATCAAAGAGATTAAATGGAGCATATGCTGAGACTATCCATCTTTGGCATCCCAACTGTCTTCTCATCAAAAAAAAAAAAATCTTATCACATAAATAACACATTAGTGGCTGTATCTCCTGCTTGATGAAACTTTTTTCTTTGTCCAAGGAGTCCTATCTCTCTGGCATAGAAAATCTGGGGCAAAGGGGATGAAAGGATAGTGGACACAAAATCAATTCTTTTTCTCTTTTAAGATACATATACGGTGAAGTAAAGAAAATGATAGATTAGTGACCCAGCAAAATGCCTGAACCATAATGGACAGGGATGAAAAGGCATATATAATAATAACTATTATTATTATTATCATCAATAAATCTGCACCAAATTTCTTAGCTGTTAATAGATGTGTAGGTAAATGTTAGGAGCAATCTTGAGAAATTACGGCAAGGCAACTGCATATTGTTTACACTCCAACAGTAATAAACCAGTTCAAACTGAGGGCAGAGATTCCAGTTGCTGCTAAAATAGTTCTGTCCTTGACCTTGCAGGTCAGGATAAGAGCAATAGAATAGCCAAGGAGGTTTAAAGGTTGTAGACATTACATAAAGATCTGGTATTTTATAAGACAATATGGAAAGATCATTTATTCAGCAACAGATAAATGTAGGTCAAAAGCAACATTGGAAGGATATGTTGAGTTTGGCTTACAATGAACAGTGTCTTGAGAAAGTTGTCATTCTTGTCACAAACTGCAAAAATGTGACTCTACTATCAATCATTTCATAGCCCACATATGGACTGTCCTTCATTTTCTAAAAGCTATGAAAATTGCAGATGGCAACAGCCTTTAAGAAACTAAATAGCAACTTAGTAATGAGGTGTTTGAAGGAATCATGTTGAGACAAACCAGGCTCCAGATAAATCAGTGTATTTTTACTTATTGTTGAAAAGTCCCATGACCAGATTTTTTTGACAGCAGAGAGAACCTGTAACATTTCTAGATGGTTGTTTTCTAAGACAGGGCGAATAGAAAACCTCCCCCCTCCCCTCATCCCCCACCGGACCCCCACAAGGAAGCCAAACACTGATCTTGCCTAAGAAAACAAACAAAAGACTTTGTATCTCTAGTAGGAGATTTGGGGAACTAAGAATGATTTCATTTCTCTTTGGTTTTTAATTTAGAAAAACACCAGCAATCAGTTAATGGGGTGCACTTTAAGTAGAAAGCCTAAGAATATGCTTGTATTATGCAGAAAAAAACATCCTAGTGTTTTGCCTTAATAAGAGTCACAATTTAGACACACATGATAAGGTCCTAAATTCAACCACCCTCAGGCTAACGTTGCTACTCGAGCTCTATATTTTGCGACATCTTCATGCATTTCAATATAGGAAACAGCATTCATTAGGCTAAAATTTCTTGAGAAAAATCACCTATGAAATTATAGTGAATATTTTTCTCAAGACTGACTCTTCTCTCCCATATTTTCAACATGCAGCAGAGTTCAGAGAAGATTACAATAAACATCCGTATACCCATCACCTAGAGTCTACCATTAACACTTTGCTTGCTTTATCATCCATCCATCTGCCTATCCATCCCTCTACATATCAATCAATCCATCTTATCTTCTGGTGCATTTTAAAGTGCATTATAGACATCAGTGCACTTTCCCCTAAATATTTCATCATGCATATCATTAGGTGGAGTTCAATGTTTGTTTACAGTTTTATTCTTTTGATACAAAATTAACAGCGAAAAGAACGCAGCTTAATTGTGCATTCTTAGTTTTGAAAAATGCACACATCTATGTTACCACCACTCCTGGCAAGACATCAAAGATCACCATTATTGCAGAAAGTTCCCTAATGCACTTCAGAATATTGTTGGGAGTATTAGCTTTTTGTTCTTTTTTATTGTAGAGGGATATTTTGTTATGATTACACTACAATTTATTAATTCACCTGTCTATGGACTTGAAGGCTGCTTCCAATTTTTGACTGTTATTACTAATGATGCTATAAAAATTCCTATGCATGTCTTTAGGATCTCACTCCATCTACAGGCATTCTCAGTCTCTTCTCACAAAACTAATGACCCATTTTCTTTATGTGGAAGACTGTGTACTTCTGACCACAAAATAAGTTTAAATTTCAGGCCCCTGCTTGGACTTGATCAATTCAGTGGAGTGTTTTTGTTTTGTTTTGTTTTGTTTTTTTTCATTGAATATCTGAGCACAGATGGAAAGAATAAAGTAAAGGAAGTAATGACCTTAGGCATATTCTTGAAGTGTGAATGCACTGTTTTCTTCTAATAACTTATATGTGAAATATCAGTTTGCAACTCTAGGAGAAAAAAAATAGAAGCGTTGCTGTATAATCTCTGTACTTCTTCCATAAAGATTGACTGTGACTTAAAATAGCCTAGGGTTATTAATGCTGTAAATCTCTCTGAAAGAGATTTCAGTGCTTGTTCTTCTTGCTCTCAAAAAAAAAAAATGCAGTGTACCATAGATCTCACATAAATGACACAATTTCAAACTCTATCAAGATTAGACTTTTACTAATGCCCAGGGCTAAAATGAATTATGGAATTCTTAAATATTTCTCTAAATAACCAAATGCACTGAAACTTTCTGTTACAGAAAGACCATTTCAAAACGTGAAGCTTTGACTTCTGAAAGACTACGCAAGAATGAGAATTCTATTATTGAATTAGTTCTTCAAAGCAATGAGAGACAATTACTTATGCGTGATTCTAAGTGGGGTGGCTAGGAGTGGGTATAAAGGTGCCGTCTAATTTCCAAAGTTTTACGTCAAGAGTTATTATGATGTTATCTAAAATATTCTCTTCTGGAAACCCATTACTACATGAATACACAATAGGAAACTCTGTGTATAGGATACAAATGATTCCTTTAAAATACAGAATTATTTTTAAAAAATAAAATATATATACAAAGAGGGTATATATTCATTCCATTCATTTATTTAAAACAGTTCAGCTATGCTGCTATTTCTTCTCTGTCCATTCACCCACAATATTTCATTTCTAAGACTTCTGTGTTTTTCAGGAAGGCAAATGTACACTACAAGGTATCACAAAGAAAAGGAGATAAAGCTATATTATTAGGTTAAGATCAAGAAAGTTATGTGTTTGTGTAATGTACACAATCCACAGAATGATAAAAATTAATAACCTTACTGAAGTGAATATCCTACCAGCGTTTGACATGACGGTAATAGCAGATCTTTTCAAAATTTTATTTTTATGATTTATCTTTTAGATAGTAACAGAAAAGAGCCAATGGGCAATGTTTCCTTAGCTATCTAGGTCAGGAAAGCCATCTGGCACTCGTTTTAATCACCATGAGAGCCTTGAAGGAACCAATAAAGCCTGTACTAATATTCCAATCTATTCACTAATGATGATAATCAGAACATCTGGTCAGGGTTTCCCTTGACAAAGGTCTCCTCCAAGGATTATATTAGGTATTGAAACTCCTATTGAGATGTGTTGACTATCAACAACAGCTTCCCACACCCATCTTTGCCTGACTTGAGCCTGACTGACCATCTTGTCTTTGCCTACGGGCCAAGCCAATCTACATTCTAAATATAATCTGAGTCTTTATAGGCAGCCTGTCATTCACAGATTCTAAGAAGCAACCTTAGTCTCCACTATCATTGCTGTAACTTTGTGCCTTTTCACAAATGATTTACTTAAGACTCTTAAATTCTCTTAGTCTGGACTCTGTCTTGGGTTCCTGCTGTTATACTGTTATTGCTCAGTATCCAATTCGGTAGCTCATGCTTAACTCTTTAACCTCCTCAGTGTGTCTTTTCTCTGTTCCCTTCCAGACTTGGTTATTGCTTCTCAAAGCCCCTTGATTCCTTCCTCTTCTGTACATCTCTTGATCTCTCTATATTAGACCCAATGATTTTAGACTTATCTCTACTTTAGCCAATGCAAATTTTATGTATAAAAGAATAATAACTGGATCAGAAATCTGAGATATATGGATTCTAATTTGGACTTAACTCTAATTAGCACTGCAATCTTCTGGGATCTTCTGGGATTTTTTATTCATTTATACCACAGAGAAGGCAGCTCTCCAATTTTGCTTCTAGTTCTAACATCCTATAATTTTGTACATATCTTTACAATGATAATAATTAAAATGCACCGTCTACTAATAACTAGGTTCAGTTATGTTCAGAATTTCCCAGTTATGATGACCATCCCCAAATAAATGAGACTATCTGGTCAATAGAGAGATTATCTGAGTCAGTTTTCAGCATGGTTGCACAAAAGAAATACCTGGGAAACTTTTACAGAATCTATTGCCTGGGGCCCATTCAGACCAATCAAATCAAACTATTGAGAGCAGGGCATATGTATTATATAAAAGCTCGCACATGTAATTCTAATGTACAGCTGTGATTATGAACTAATATACTAACCAATATGAGTCAGGTTATTGGACACAGATTCTAAAAACAACCATTTCAAGGAGTGAATCAGACAAAGTATTTCTTGGAACAACAAAGGATATTAATAAATGAGTACATGAATTCAAGAAGCAAATTGTTCTGATGGCACAGATGAATCTTACCTTTTAGAAAATATCAACATAATGATTTTTGGCCCCACACTCTGATTCTTACATACACATTGGTTGATCTAAAAGCCTGACAAACCCTTTAAATACAACAGAAATGCTTCCCTTTTGCAAATTGTTGCATTTCCCTTAATAAGCTGGTAACATATATTCTTCTGAATCAAGAGTTCAGCAGAATTCTGCTTGTGGTGCTAACATCACAGACCGGCAGATAGTGTTGACCAGGAAGATCACCTGGGTTTACTTGACTGATTATGAATTAATCTCATTGCCTTTGCATGCTCTTGCCATTAACAGTGAAATTTCACACATATTCACACAAGTATAAAATAATAAGAGTGAAGGACAAAGCCCACGAGTGAGACAAAATGGATAACAGAAATAATCACTGTGTATTACCACCGCAAAAATCAATAAAGCAAGTATGTTCTTTTTAAGTGTCATATTACAATAATGTCTTTCTGAAGACTGTTGTCTGCATCCAGTTTAAAAAGGCATCTGCTTGTGTTTGCTTAAAACAAAAGGGTGGTTGACTTAATGAATTATTTACAGGCGCGCAATATGGCAACAGTGTCATTACGAACTCTCTTCTAAGATCTCCTCTGGCTACTCCTGGCAGGGTGTCAATTTGCTTGTTTTTATGGTAGGTGCGCGAAAATTGTGAAGCTATTCAAAGAAATGAGATTCTGCCATTGCACTTACTAATGCACACAAACCCAGTAAGAAAGCCATAGTGACAAGAACGGCAGAAACATTTATTTGGCATTAAAATGTGTAATGTTGAGTTCGTGCAAAGAAGGAACTATTAGAATTACATAAAGCTGAGCGCAGCCTTGAAAATAGGCCCAAGGCCTACAAGACATCAGGACAGGCCTGTAAGAGGAGCTGAAGGGGGGTTGGAGGGAGTATACTCTGTGACTTCTTTCTTTTCCCTGTTATGTGTATTACCTATCTCTCCTACGATCCCCTTGGCAGTGGGGGAGTTCACCATCTGTTTGGCAGGGGAGGAGTGGGAGAGCTTCTGCATCACATGATGAAGTAGAAGAAATTAAATCAACTTTGGAGTTTTAAGAAACCCAAATAAAAGGCTTAAAAGGAAAAACTACGAACACGAAGTAGCACAACATAATAAAATATAATTATTATTTTTGGGACATCCTATCAATCCCAAATTTGCTAAAATCTCCTTCTATGAAACCAGACTATCTAGACTGACATTAAGGCAGGTGGGTGGCTGTCAGGCGCAGGTCAAAATCCAGGGGAGGCCAAAAAGAACACCATACTTCACAGAGGAGATTATAAAGTACCTTCAGGTCAGAACCCCATGAGTATGTGGTGCAATGCTCTGACTGTAATCACTTATCAAGGAGAATGGCCTAGGGAGCCATTTGATCAAACTGGAAGTTCAGTTTATAAAAATAGCCCCAGGACAAGACTTTGTAAACTAGAAACAGCTACTAAGGGTAATTTCTTCCCCATGAGCCCACAGTGCCAGTCTCCAAATTTGAGAAAGAGGCTACGAAGGGAATGAGTATGAGGTGTAGCTCTGTATTTACACCTTCAAAGCTCTGGTGATGGCCTGCCTCGGGTGGGGCCCCACACTAAGCCTGAAACATTTGATGGTGAACCAGGCCTCCAACCTCCCTGCCTTCATGCACCTTACAGTCTAGGAGGGAATTTTTTTTTTTTAAGATTTTATTTATTTATTTGACACAGAGAGAGAGATTACAAGTAGGCAGAGAGGCAGGCAGAGAGAGGAGAGAGGAGGAAGCAGGTCCCCGCCGAGCAGAGAGCCTGATATGGGCCTCTATCCCAGGACCCTGGGATCATGACCTGAGCCGAAGGCAGAGGCTTTAACCCACTGAGCCACCCAGGCACCCAGGGAGGGAATTTTTGTTTGAACCTCTGATGGGCCTTCTATGCTAGGGATTCTGGTGGAAAACTAGTACGTTTATCTTCAAATGCTTTTACTCTGAGGGTCATAGATGTGTATAGCTATTTTTTTTTTCATATTTGAATCAAGGACATGGTCAAAGTAGATTTTCTTATGAACTCTTCGAAAGACAAACTCTTAAAATGCTGATAAAAATGGGACCCAAGTACGATTAGGTATCATTGATATTGAATGCTTGAGCTACACGCCCTACATTCATGATGGTGTGAATGGGCTCTACTGTAAAAAATAGCAGATGTGAGACGAAGCCCTTTGGTAGGACTGCAGGACCAGCATACACAGATTGTAGCTGGAGCGTCTTCTGGTTTGAAGGATGGGAGAAGTGGGGACATCACCCCCTTCCCACAGGGAGTGAGGACTTCTCTGACTAACAGCTCTGAGACACGGTTCAAAGGAAGTAAGAAATGAGTAATCACCGAGCCAGTGGGTAGGACTGAATAATTTGCTCTGACTCTAGTCACAGATCAAATTCACCAGAAAATTGCCAAAGAACATTTGCTCTTTTGTAGTTCCAGATACAATTTTAAAGTTGGGATTACCAAGTCTACCGGTCTTTTTATCTTTTTATGGTTCCTGTAGCCATGTGATTTTTTAGATACAGAAAGTAGCAGTAAAGACAGGGCTAAGGCTATGGACTGTGATGCTCAGGAATCTGGGGCAAAAGAATGGACCCTTTCCAGACACAAGCTGTGCAGCTTTGGACAAGTGGCTTAACCTTTCTGAGCTTCTATTTTCTCACTGGGAAATATGGAACATAATAATAGTTATTATAATAATACCTAAAGTAATGATTGTCATGAAGGTTCAGATAATTCATGTAACAGTTCTTAGTCTAATAAGTAATAATACATGCTCAAAGTGTTAGATTTATATTATCATTGTCATGATTTTAGTTTCCCTGCCAATAAACTCCTCTGACAGTCCTTTCATATTAAGCCAACAGAGCAAATTCTTATAAGTTATATGTGACCCCAAGTCCACCACTTGCATGTCCCAGAGCTGTTACACAAGAGGAAGGCAGGAAAAGAATACTATTTCAAAATTAGTCAGACATTTACATGTCAGACATTTATTTATGTTGACTGTAAACTCTAACTTCTCTGGAGAACGAAGGCTTTGTCTCTCCTATCTCCAACTCATTTGACCTCAAACCAGGGGACCTCTGATGTGTGTACATCAAGGGCAAAGACAACAGGGCCACTATACTAAGGACGGTGGGAAAAGTTAAACTGGTTTCCTTTAGGACTTATTTTCTCTTTGGAATATCTTTCTCTCTCTTTTTTTTTCCCCCTCCTTTAAATTCCTCCCTATTACTTTGCCACTTCCTCCTCACTCCCAAGCCACTGCTGAGAGATTTAAAGTTGTCCCCTGTTTGGGAAGAGCCTTCCGAAATGGGAAGGTGTTGAAAAACTGGGATGAGATCCATTGGAAAGCAATAAAGGAAACTCTGCTCTGGAAAGACTTTTTTCCCTTGTGTAGGGCTTTCATTTCACTGTGTTGATGTAGCTCAAGGACCAAAACCAAGGAAGAGAGACCAACGACATCTGTCTTCCTCAAGGTCACAGAGGATCCAGAAGTTCCAGAATAAGGAATACACTGGCTAAGAGGGTCTTTTCTGAAGTACCTATTCTTCAGAAGTATCTGCTGCAGAATTCCAAGATTCGAATTCCGTAGTATACTCCAGAGTACTGAGGAACAGAAGTGAAGTTTCTCAATGTTTTAAGTACCAAATACCATTTAATTAAGCACTCCCTGGGAAACCACATTTGACTAATATCTTGCTCATTTAATTTTAATATTTTTAGTGAGTTGACAGCACAATATTACCAATAAGTCACGTCAGGCCTATAATCAGCAAATAACCAAGGAATATAGAATCAAATAGGCATTATTGTTTCTTTTTTTATGTCCTTATAGTATCAACTTTGTGTTCATTTTAAGTTTTACAAATTAATATGTTTAAAAATAAAGAAATCTATTTAAAATCTATTTTATGCTATTATAATTTATTTATACAGGGGCTTATTATTTTTGAAGTATTCACACATATATTATGGAATTAAGATAATAATCATACCCAGTTTATTATCTCAATTTAACATATAAACTGACAGAGAAGCTATATCTTGTGTAAGGCCCCAAAGCTAAAAAGGGACAGAAGTAGGAAATAAATGCAGACACCCTAAAACTGAATTTTAGATCTCTTTCACCTCATTGCAGTTGACTTTCTGTTATGTTCTCAAAGCAAAGAGGAATTTTGTATCCCAATGGCTTTCAACTTTTTTGGCACTGACTTCATTCTTCAAATGAAATGTCATGCATAAACCGGATGCATGTGGTGAATAAAAGTGGGTAGTAGACCATCTGCTTGATCTACATCCTCCCCGCCCCCCCAACCACACCACCTCTATCTTGGAGAGGTCTCTGAGGAACTTCCACTAAATCCAAAGAGCTTCTCAGAGTACAGTTTGAAGACACTTAGCATCTAGAGATGTCTCATCTCCTTTGGGCATAATCACGAGTGGGTAGGACTGGTTGCACAGTTTGTGGAATATGGTGCAAAAATGGAAACATGGGCTCCATGTTAAAAAAATTAAGAATTTCAGGATGGAAATGGCAGAACCAAGCCTGAGGCCCCCATGAGTGAGGGTTCTGTGTGATTACACAGGCTGCATGTCTATGAACCCAGCCCTATGTGTGGACCGGAAGTTAACTAACCCCTTTACGAAATGGTCTCTAGACCAGCATGTTTATTTTTTGACAGTGACCCTTGTCTATGCTCTAGTTCATTCTCATATTTATGTTTCTGTTGGGAAAGGTCCATTAAAACTATATTGTAATGGGGTAATTTTTAAGTTTTCAAAAAAATATTTCTCCCCATGCCTGCATATCAGACCTCACTCTAACTCAAAGTAGACACCCATACTCCCAAGGACATTAGTTATTCTATTTTTTTTTAAAAGAAGCCTGAAGTAAAAGATATTCAGTTTATGTCATGGAATTTCACAGCTTGGGAGTGGATACTGAAAATTCCTTTCATCTTCTCCTCCTAATCCTTACCCCACCATTATAATACCAACTATCAATCTCGTTGGGCTCAGTGAATAGACTGTATCACTAGATTGTGACAGAGACACTACCATAGATTCATCATACCTGTCTCATATTGGTCCTGGCCACCCAGGAAGATGGTGTTTCCCAGGCTCTCTGGCAATTAAGTGGCAATAGAGTGAAGGAGTGATGTTTACCACTTCCAAGCCTGGCCCAAACCTGTACACTCCTCCAAGCACACACTCTTTCCTCAGCTTCAGCCAAACACAGAGAACCCAGAGGGGGACACAGATATCTTAGAAGATGAAAGAGCAAGGACATGAAAAGATCCCAGGGTCCCCACATAAGTCTATACGACAGACCATCTTGGTCCCCAGTACTGGTCCACACTGGACCATGGAGTGACTGAGAAGAAATTTATACCATATTATGCGACTGAGATTTGGGGTGGTTGTTTTAATGGCTAGCATTACTTTACTTACACATAGTACAGACAAGGTAGTTTTAACATTATTGTGGCTTAGCAAGAGTTCAGAAGACATAAGTGAGCATTTCAAATAAGGTTCTCCTTCTTCTGATCCCAGAAAATTTGTGTGAGGAGATGCATAGAAGATGGTACAAAGGGGAGAGTTATAGGGCCATATATATATCGCTTGAGTTTTCCTTTTTGGGCATCGTCTTGGAGAAAAGGTGGCATGTTAAGTATATCGACAGGACCATTGAGGGTATCATTTCTTGTCCTTATCTTTATTTGTGACTTTCAGAGGAAACTTTTTTACCTCAATAAAGGATAAATCACATCAACCTAGCGATGTACCAGGTCCAAGCAGAGGGAACCCCTGATGTCCAGCTTTCCCAAGCATCCCCTGGTTCCTAAGTGGTATAAACAGAGTATGTGGTACAGTCTTACTGGAGAAGAGGCTAGAGGGATTGCATATGTGAGGAAACATGGCTGTCTGCCATGGGCAGCTGAGGAGATAACCAAGATGGGGCCAAATGGAAGTCAGAGCCATGTCTCACAGAAATCAATAGAAAGAGCAACCCAAATGAGGTCAAATCCACCAGAGTGCTAATGGGCCCTGAATGAAGTGGACTAAGATCACAAGGGACCCAACCACAGAGTTTTGCGGGGAACACCTTCAGAGCAAGCAGCACAAGGATGATAAGAGGCAGAAGCTTGGGCAGAAGGACCCTAACTATTCTCTACTGCTGGAAAGTTTCGTAAGTCACCTGGTTCAACCAACATGACCAGATAACACCACAAGGAAAGAAATAGGACTTGGGAGCTACCTCAGAGAAAAACATGCTTAATCAAAGACTAAACACTGTAACTGGGCTGTTTAAATCAACCAAATGGATTATACTTTAAACAGGATGGGACATTTACCAAGTTTTTTTTTTCCTGTTAATCACAAAGTAGGATATGGGGAGTTGGCAGGGGATGGAGTGTGGAGGTGTGTGGATAGTGACAGGGTTGGAAGCTCAGATCAGCTTAAGACAAAATAAAGTATTCATGTTTTCTTTGCAGATCTGAGTTTTGACAGGAGTTAAATTTGGTCAATCTTCTACCTAAGATTAAAAGAAAAGTCAACTAAATAATTTCAGACTCTGTGCTAAAACTCATACACCTCACAGCTCTTTCTCATGGGAAAGCCTGTCCCCGACAGGTTTTTGTGGACTGATGTCACTCCTTTTCTCCATTCAGCAGTGCCATGCTTTTTAAAGGTACAATTGTCCCACCTCCATTCTTGTGCAGTTTAACACACAAGAAGGAAAAGTGTATAAAACAGTGCCAGGTTTTTCATGGTTTTTTCCTGAAGCAGTGCCCTGGAAAACCAAGCCTGCCAAGAACAATGTCAGAACATCAACTGACTACAGCGATAACAACATACCCAGAAGGCAGATTGTCTGACAATAAAGTTGCCAAAAAAGAAATTGCTGTACCTGTGGAGACCTTGAGTCATTCCACGAAGGTGGTCCATAACCAGTAATAAAGGCAGCACAGAGCAGCTACGGATTCTTCTTTTAACCCAGTGGGAGCTTCCTGAAGATTCTGAGCCATCTGGCTTTGCTGAGTCACTCCAGGAGAGATACAAGTCCTTCATCCTGAGCAATGAAAAGTTTTATTTAGAACACAACAGCCACCAGCACTAACCATTTCTGTCTTCGTGCTGTTCTTGAAATTTCACTTTGGTTAAGGATTGAGACCAAATCCTGTCCCCTGATGATGAGCTGCCAGACACAACCACATGAATAGAAAGGTCATTGTTGGTTCTCATTTTGTGTGAAACTCCTGCATTTACCCTAAGTAGCTTTAATCAACTCTTTTAACAAATTCTTGAGTGCACCAGAATGACCAGCGACCGTTTAAGCCATAGTATGAGAGTCTAAACTTGAATATTTCTGAGCTTAACAGTAAAATGGATGTAGAGTTTTTTGCATGGACCAGAACATTTTGGACCATAGCAGATTTTCTCTCTTGTCTGGTGGACTTACCAGGCCAAGTATTCTTGTCTGAGAAAAGGCTGAGAGCACAGAGAACAAGAACGGAAATGGATGTAAAGTCCATGGGATTGGTGGTAAAAGTTTATAAAAGACTATGTCCAACTCTCTAAAGTGAGGTTGACTTTCAGGTTTTTTTTTTTTTTTTCCTTTCTCTCCCTCTGTCTTCAAAGTGTACACTAGGAAAGCAGAAGGAACTCAGAGAAAAAGACACAGACTTTGTGAACTTGTCCCCTGGTGAAGTATCAAGATGTGTGTGGGCTGGGTTGTGTCACTCAGCTGCGGAATAACCCAGGTCCTGAGCCATTCTCCAGGCCTTTATGCAGGGTCAGTATTCTCCGCCAGCTTGGCTGCGAGCTTGTTTGGGGTGGGGATGTTATGGCAGCCAGGATTGTAACAAGACGGCGCACCCAAACTACGACAGTTCAAAGAAGCTTTAAAAGAAGAAGAAAGATGTGGACAAGGTGCAAGGAGATCACAGGGAGTGGTACAGCACCCAGGATAATCAGAGAGAGACTGTTACCGCCCTAAGCTCAAAGAAAGCTGGAAGAAAAGCCCCGTGGCATCTCTGCTCTGTGACCTTTCCGAGTGGTCAGGTGAAAGGAGACAGGCCAGAGAGGGGGAGAGAGTTCTCTTACCTTCCTGCCACGGGTACCCCAGGGACTGAGCGCCAAAAGGAAGTCAGAGGGCTCTGAATCCCAGAGGCTCTCCGAGCAGCAAGCAGGGTGGAGAAGGGCAGAGAGCAGATCTGGGAGAGGCAAACGGAAGACGCCCAGCACAGACACATTACCTTTCCCCTCTTAAATCCACAGCACCCGGCCTCAGCAAAAGCTGTTTGATTGAGAGGTTGCTCTTGGCATCTCAATGACTCCTTTTCCTTATCTGTATAGTAGCAATACACCTGATGGCTTCCAGGCCCAAGGGAAGGAAGGGTTTACATCTATTTGAGGCGCCCTAAAAGAACCTAACTACAGGAAGGATTTGAAAGCATAATTTAAACCAAAGCACTAACAGACCCCTGAAAGCCCTGATCAAGAGTCCTAAATAAATTCACCTTCTGTAATTGCCAGGACACGTTTCTGTCCTCAACTTTATGAACCAACTCCAGCATCCCGGAGTTTACATCCCTCCTTGATCAATCCTCAGTAAGGAATTTACTTCTCTAATAACATGCTTCTCAACATCACGCAGGTCCCAGAATGACCATCAAACAGAGGCAATGTGAACAGCTGGGACTATCTGATGGTAGTAAACACAGATGTGCCTGACAGGACATTAACTGCTTAGCACGTTGATGTAACTGACTTCCCAATGTTTGGCGAGGCTTTGTAGTCCCTGAGATGCTACTGCCTGGGTGTAACGATGGCTGTGTTCCCCATCTACTCTTCGGCAAAGGTGTTTCTGGAGCATTTGATGCAGTGCTTTGGCTCTGTGTTAATTATGACATCAGTTCAAGGCCTGTGATTTAGAGCCTGGGCTCCAAACCCTTTCAGTAATTCAGTTCCCGTAAGTCTGTGTTATTGGCTCCCGAATGCACTTGCTTAAGCTAATTAAAAAAAGAAGCTGAAGAATTTAATTTCTTATGCAAAATTAAATCTGATATACACACTGAATATTGCACCTTGTCATGCTCATCTCTAGCTCAATTCTACCTTTTACTGTTCACTTTGCAGCTTGAGATTTCCCTTTTAAAACAAATGTTTGTCTTCTCAAAGACACAGATTGGCTTTATTGAAAATATTTGGTTATGAAACAACTTTGATAAAGCATTCAAGTACAAAAAAATAGCTTTTTAATGTTCTTTTGTGGTAGGATCAACCAACGCCATCATGCCACTGACAAACTGATAGTGTCTTGATGACATGGCAAAGATCCTTCAAATACTCTGTCCTTTGCACAGGAACATGGCATTGGTGGGCCCGAGAGGCATGGGGTATCAGCAATGTTAACTTGATGAGTGGGGAACCGAAACCTCTATCCTGTCCTACCCAGTCTGCCCAACAGCAGTTCACATATATATTTGCAGTAGACGTTGAAGAAATTAAGAACAGACTTTTGCAAGAAACAAAAATCTTTCATTTTTATATTGAAACAAGCACATAAAACAAAAGCCACCCAGCCTCAGACCAGTGTGTCTGTTTGTGGCTAGGCTTCCAGATGGAAGGGAGAAAAATCTCAGGGCAGGGTCATTTCTAACATCTCTAACCTGAGCCAACTGTCTTGGAAATGCATTCTTCAGGCCCAGGCCATACTGTCCTGGGAAATACATAACTGCTCCTGAAAATCTTCTGAAGAGCCTCAGACTATTGTTGACAGGCCAAGAGTGTCACCGTCATAGAAAGCACTTGGCAGACACTTGGAAAAACTACAGTACTCTTTTCTATTAGCGAATTGTTGAAGTCAGGTTGGGGAAGCAAGCGTTCTCTCCTGGCTGCTCTGATTATTCAAAAACAGTTAGATGAAGCAATGATCTCAGGCACTGTCAGGTGAATCCCAGGTTCAGGAGAAAAGAGGGTGGGATCGGCTGGGAGGCATTGGAGGAGTGAGGCTGGGCGATCACATCGTCCCTGCATCTGGCAGCCCCAATCCTCTGCTTTCCAAGAACTGAGATCAGTCAATGTTTCTTAATGGAACTCCGTGTTTCACAGATTATGTGTGTGATGATTTTATCATAATGATTTCACAGATATAATGTATATATACATTGATGTGCATTTACAGAAACATAAAACTAAGCACATAAAATCCCAAAGGAATTCACAGATTTTGGTTAAGTTATAAAAGTGATTTAATTTCATGTTTATTTAAAGAAAAATACCTAAATTCATAGCAGAGGTGGTAAATATGGCAAAATATTATAGCTAGAAAATAAATTACTCAATAAATTGGAAACAATGATGCTAGACAATAGGAATGCAGAGGTAAATAAAGGCTGGAGGAACTTGAATTCTTTTCTTTTTTTCCTTTGATTTCAATCAGTTTTCACACTCTCATATCAGGGTCAGCTTTGGTTTTAAGGGGAATCATCTTAATCAACTACCAGCATTCTTTGGCTCTGAATAACATGGAAGCTTTTCAAAAACCTAAGTGTTGTGGGTGCCCTGGAAGAGAAGAAAGGTAACTTCTGTACCACCTCCAATACCTGGTTGGCTCAGTCATCAGTCCCCAGAGGTGGGAGTCACAGCAGTTACAACCCTAGAGCACTCTCAGCAGGCCACAGTGGTTAAGTCATTAATGTGCACTGGGAATCCTCACTATTAACTAGTTTGGAATACTTGAGTCAACCCATTAGGCACATTCCTCCCATTGGGGAAAGTAAATTGAGATCAGAAGCTGGCCTGGTGATTCATGAATCAAAACAAAAGGAACTGAATGGTTTTAAGCATTTGCTTCTAAGAGGTCTTTTAGGTCAGTCAGGTGTTCGACTTGAAAATCTCTCTCTTTACACATGTAATTTTTTCCCTTTATACTAAGGGGTTTATCATATAGTTATGTACTCAGTTCGGTCTAAACAATAATTCCTTGCTTTTTTGAAGGAGCTATAGTGACCCGTAGATTATTTTTTTCTTTTATTTGTACTATTTACTAATGGTAGTGTGGGATAACCGTAAGTTCTACTTCAATTTTAGGAGATCCTCGAGACTCTGGCTCTGTGGGATGTTGTTACAGAGGGAAAGTGAGTGATGTGTAGGTAGAGGTTGATGAGGAGATAGGCTGAATGCTCTTAATGAGACCACGGTGGGGGTGGTGGTGGTGATGGAGGAATAGCGGGTCCTTCTCTGATCTCTTAGGGACCACCAATTGGGTAGGAGATAAGGGTGTACCAACTGCTCTCCTAGGCAGCAGAAGGCCAAAGGGAATGGATCAAGAGAGTGCCCGGAAATTCCAATGAAGGAAGTTTGAGCCCGGACGTCAGTTCCTGGAGTTGAAAAAATATACTCCCAAGTTGTTAAGCACAAAAATACATACTTGCCCATGCGCACCCTGCCATACCACGTGTCCTTAAATAAAAACAAGAGATGTAGAACAAGTAAAGGATGCCTAAAAAATTTACGGTTTTATTTTTTCATGATGGCGACATCCATTCTTTTTTAAAAGTTTCAAATAGAAACTACTTTCAAAAAAAATGCATAGGTTTAGCTTGCCCTCTAGGTATTTGGTAATGCTAGTCCGTAAGGGTTTGGGATAATTCCAACTACCTGGAGCTCAACCAGTTCAACTCAATGAAGATAAGGTCCCTTAGCTAGTTACATCCCCAGCGGGCACAGTGTTCTGAGCATTAAAGGAACTAATAAATACTGGTAGGTGGATAGACTGACAGATTAAATGAGTCTTAGATCTATTAAAGGGAATTTTCACTTATTTGTACTTAACAAGTTGGAGGTGGGGTGAAAATGGGGGATATGATGTTCATTTCACTACCAGAGCTAGGAGGTCCGTATGCGTCCTATTTTCTACCGCTTTTATTTCTTAGATTTCATGTTTCTGGAATATTTATATTATTTTTGGGTATCACTCTCTAATCCCCACCTGGTTGTCCTTTATGAAACTAATTTTATTCAGACTGTGTCTGGTATTTACTTCTCCTTTTAGTTATTTATCTTCCCTGTTACCTGGCTGACTCTGTGAGGAGAGCAGATGTGGATATCTAATTTATAGACGTACTGCCATAGCCTGGCACAGAGTAACTGATCAATATATATTTGTTGAATAAATGGATGATGCCTGGCTCCTTATTTCCTCCCTCTTTTTCCCAATCAGAGCCCTCTAAGTGAGGTGACCATAAAGTTTGTCATTGAAACCAGGAATCTTTTTTAGAATGAAAGGAGATGGGAAGCCTGGGTGGCTCAGTTGGTTAGGCAACTGCCTTCGGCTCAGGTCCTGATCCTGGAGTCCCGGGATCGAGTCCCACATCAGGCTCCCTGCTCAGCGGGGAACCTGCTTCTCCCTCTGACCTCTCTCCTCTCATTTTCTCTCTCTCTAAGAAATAATAAAATCTTAAAAAAAAAAAAAAAAGAAAGGAGATACTCTTGCTGATTATACGAGGACAAAGATAAAATGTGCCATTATCTCACCAAACTGGGACATATGGTCACACTACCTTGAGAGGTTGCTTTCATCTTTTTCTCCTGGGACTTTAATAATTGGAAGAAATGGGCAAATTGATTTTAGATAGTCAATGTCAGAAGCCAGCACATTTCATTATTGCTTTCATACCCCTCAGTCAGTAAGTTGCCAACAATGCTTGCCCCTGTCCTAAGACCACAATAAGTTCTCTGTCTGGCTATTTATGCATTGTTTTGTTTGTTTGTTTGTTTTTTAAGGCTCTGTTGTTATTAGGTCTGGCTTTCTGCGAGACTCACCATTTTTTGATGCTGACAAATCTTGCTCCCTCCCATTCCCTATCTACCTGCTTAGTTTCTGTAGACTTCCTGTTCCAAGCTCTTGTCTGACTAAAATATTTGGCTTCTGCCATTCTGCTCAACCTCCTTTGGAGCTCCTGCTGGCAACTTCCAGCCTATTCTTGGCAAGCACCAGACTTCAACAATGCAGATGAGCCAGCCTGGAATTTTGGCTGAAACTCTTACCCTTTAGAAGTGACATGGAAGCTTATCCGCTGCTCCCCCCTGCTTTGGACCTGCACTTGGTCTAGAACTGGACTAGGAGAGAACAGGCTTGCCTAGAGGAACAAAGAGGAACGCAGAGCAAGACTTATAAGGTAAGACAGCTTTCTATACAACTGCTACCTGTCATGTAGCAGAACTTGGAAAAAAATTCCACCAGGCTGTATGATATGGATTATTGGGGAAATTTTTAAAGGATCATGAAGAAGAGAAAGCCTTGCAGACAGACCCCTTCCTTCCCATGCTGGATTGAGGGCTCTAGACACTCTGGGCAATCTGCTGGATGCAAGGTGGACTTTTGTTCCAGTCGCTCTCCATTCTTACATTGTAGGTATGATAGTATTGCTAGTGTGGGTACAAACAGAGTATGAGGGTGCCAGGCAGTCTGAATTTTACATCTCAGCTCTTAACAGGAGCTGTCTGGAAAAGACAGCTTCCAGACCCAGGGATCTCCAGGCCCATGGGCCGTTGAGTCCTACTAAGGTGAGGAATTCCCTGGGTCCATGGGAGGTTGAATTGTAAGCACAGCTTAAAAGGCGAGCCGTAGATGCCATGTTATTCCCTGTTCAACAGGGAATCAGCATGACTCCAGCTTAGCAGCTTCAAATAAAAATACAAGTAACCTTAGATGATTTTAATCTAAAAGACATAGGAGATAGGTTTTCCTATTGTTTTATTACAAAAGAAACTTCATTGCTTTCTTGATTCCCTTTTAATAGAGGTAGTAATAAAAGTAAAATAGAAATGAATGGATGGCCTGTAGGTACCTTCCTCAACAACAGAAAACAAGGCACATAAATAGAAATATTAATCAATGCTCTGAGCTTAGTTCAGGTGCTAAGCTGTGGAGTATAATACATCCCACAGCTTAATTATTATTTTTTATGCATGGAGCAGCCCAAAGTACCCCAGGCCATTGCATCAATAAAATCTTCTGCTGGAGTGCGTTCAGCATAGGGTTGTTTTACCCTTCTGACAGGTGAACAGCTTTGGACTTAGATGAGATTCATGCTAATGTTTTGAGCAGTGTGTCCTGAGTCTTCTTCATTTTAAATGTACAGTTGAAGACACCTGCATTCAGTTCCCAAGTTGGGCCTTAGCTTTGTTCTGGAAATGTCCCTGCTCACACCAAAAAAGATGTCAATTGAATGGAGCCATGTGAAGCTACATAAAATCAGGCTTGCTACAAAAATAAATTGGCTGAAACAAATGCTTTCATCAGAAATGTCACTACTGAACAAGAAATAAAAGAGAGCTTTTTTTTCCCCCTCCTGGGCAGGAGTAGTGGATGACAAAGAATATTTTTCCTGGTATTAAATTTTAAATATAATTTTTTTCCTACAGAGAATTAGCATTTGTTTAAGGCACAAAAAGAAATGAGATAAGAATTTCTCTCATCTAGCAATGACTCTTTAGAAAAATAATTTATTTTAATGTAGCCATACTTTGTAGAAAAAAAATGAAAAAAAACTGCAGGGGAAATCATGACAGAGCATTTCTTTTCCCCTCTAGATTGTCAACCTACTGTCACTAAGTACATTATATTTTCCCACTTTGTAAGATTAGGTTCTTTAGACTGGATTCTAAGGATGATAAGGCCATCAAGAACATGAGAAAGATAAAAGAAGTTCAAGGAACTCTGTTTTCATACTCTTCTAAAAACATTCTTTCTATATGGCATTAAACATTTATATCCCCCAAAGTGGGAAACTTCTCCAAATTCTGGCTGTCACGGCCAGGTTCAAAATACTGACTCAGCTCAGGAAACAAGTTTAGAGCAAAATGCTATCCTTATGTTCAATATTGGTCTTTCCATTTCTTTTCCATAACTGTTCAATAAAATTTATTCTGAAATAAAGATTTTATTTTTCATCTCTCTGGCTTTTCATTGATATGGGTTATCACACCATGTGATTTCATCAAGTATGATTAAAAGAATATAATATCTAATGAACTATAAATGGCAAACTTTTAAGAAGAAATGCAGCGGTAATCTTGTATCTCAGGGCTGTGTCTCTGCAATGTGCAAACATACAGATATAAAGAAAAAAATGTTCCACTCTCCAGATGTTAACTCCGAAATAACTTTAAATATTGAGATGCTTTATCTATACTGTGCTAACTGGCCCAGTGTTTCTTAGTATATGACTGTTGATACTGTGTAGACAAAGCAGATGGATAATCTAACAGCACCATTCATTTTTTTATCCAGATGTTCTGCCATCGTGTTGGCAAAGCCTTTCCCCAGTTTTAACTGTTGATACCAAAAGAAACTTCAGATTGGTACCATTGCATTGATGGTTTTCCCTGAAAAACTCCCGATTTTTAAAATTTCTGATTATTTACTCATTATTATTCTGAATAAATAACTAATCTGACATGGGAAGCTTATTATGGACAGTTAATACATTGTTAGTGGAGACAGGAAGGTTTCGGACGCACCACACACATACACATACAGATCTACGTGGATCTGCAGAGGTCATAGTACAGTTTTTTATTTTATGTAGCAACCATATTCTGTTAGTTGGCTTACGCATTAATGATTGGAGATGACCCTAGCATATAAATAAACAGGTAGGTAAATACATACAAACATAACCCGAAACTTCACTCTTACATAATTTCCTTTCGATTGTCCTGTTGCTAGGGTATACAAAAAAAGAAAATCACAGGCTATTTAAAATGTCATCTGTAAGGAGATAGAATCTTTATATAATTTTAACATTCTGAAGATGTATAGTTTTTGAATTTCTTTTACCTTCCACAGTAACGGCATGCATCACTTACACTAGGAATTTTAAAGTAAGTGTATTTGTTTCTGCATTTCTTCAGAAGCTCCAACTTAAATATTATCATGACAATAAGTATCTTTGCTTTAAGAACCCTTCATAAAATTTAAGAGGTTCTAATGTGAAATAAATAAATGCATTGTTCACTGAGATTAGGTCAGTGTCTTTGAAATATACTGTGTTAGAATGTTAATTGAGTTTGACATAAGCATGGATATAAAATGCACCGTGCCACTCAACTTACCAGCAGTGAAACTGATTACCAATTCTAATCGTCGTCTGCCTTGTGACAGCACACCGAGATGGAGATGTTGAATATTTTAGTTTGTGATATTATCATGGTTGTTTAAAGTACTGACTACGTGTTTTGAAACCACTAGAAGTAATTGGTATGCACGTAAGAACTAGCAGGCTAGGCACATCATTTATTTAGAGAGTCTTTTGATGTAACTCTATGGGGGAAAAAGTTAATAAAACACGGTTCAAAGATAAATTTATACTCAGCACTATAGTATGACATAAAGCACAAATTATTGTACTGAAACAACTGTTTTCTAGTGAAACGTGTTCTTTACTCCTTTTTAAGCTACTCACCAAAGCAAGAAAAACCGGGCTGGGAGGAAAGCAAAGGTACACAGGTACTATTAATCCCTTTAAACTTTTTTGAAGCAACTTGTGAAAATTAAAATCCATCTGCCAACAGAGAAAAATCAAGAAATGTGACAGAGTTCCTAAACCTTTACATCTGCTCCCATAAATTAGGTTTTAGTCTCATAGGGCAGGCTCATCAACAAATCAGTACTGAAAAGGACTAGGAAACACATTTAGGAAGTGATATGGTGGCCTGGTTTGTAAGGTCAGACACAGAGAGCAGCTCTGCACACACACCCTTCCGCAGTGAGGATGTGGACTTGCTTTTTCTCTATGCCAACGGGAAAGCCCATTTTACAGCAATATTAATTAAATGCCTCATTATAGCTACAGAACTGCTGACTTCAAACTTGATGGGCTTCAGGCAGAATCTAAGATGACAACAATGGCTTAGCATAACTTGAAAGTGCTGACAGTAAAAATGTGTGCAGAACAGTGGTGTAGGCTAGACATGGACAAGCAGGAAGGGAAGAGGGTCTATGCAATGTGACTGACTCGTCTCATTGGCATGTGGAGAAGCATTCCTCCTTGGTGGAGGCCATGTGCAGGAGTGCTGGGGGGACTACCCTGGAAAATCGGAAGAGTTGGTCTTTGGCTTTCGACTTTGAATGACAACCATGGGGTCCTAGGCAGGGACCTTCTGAGCTTCATTCTCTTTCCCTTGGACTAGATGGAATCCCCCTCTCCTTTTAATTCTTGGTTGTGTAATGCCTTCTTCTCAAGCACTTCTTTTTTTTTTTTTTTAAGATTTTATTTATCTATTTGAGACAGAGAGAGAGAGAGAGATCAGATCACAAGCAGGCAGAGAGAGAGGAAGAAGCAGGCTCCCTGCCGAGCAGAGAGCCCGAGGAGGGCCTTGATCCCAGGACCCTGAGATCATGACTTGAGCCGAAGGCAGAGGCTTTAACCCACTGAGCCACCCAGGCGCCCACAAGCACATTTTTGAAGTGGGAAATTCTAGGTCCAAGAAGTGGAAGAGATTGGCCTGATCTAGGGCCTCCCTGGATGATCTCATTCGATCTTTTGGACAACCTTGTGAGACACTGAATATCCATTTTCCAGATGAGGAAGTCCAGACACTGTTGTCATATTCAAAGAAATTGAACAGAGTCATGATTCACACTCAGGCAGTTTGGCTTCCAGAGCCTGGGTGCCTAACATCAAAAATACTGCAGTGGATGAACGTCGGTGCTTGGCCCAGTCTTTGCTGCTGAATGTGACCCCTGCATTTTGTGATCAAGTCACTAGCCATGGGGGAGGGGGTTGGTGCTAGCACAGTCATGGGGAGGAGCTCACTTTCATCTTTATACTATTTCTACCTCAGAACTCTTTCTTTTTTTTTTTTTAAAGGTCTACCTCAGAACTCTTATTCTTCAGATCATCACCATGAGAAATTCGGTCTTCAGTTTAGCTGAGGGGGAAGCATCTGAGGAACTGTCCCATGTGTCTGTCTCCTTTTGTGATCATTTCATCCCTGTAACTGGGCTTCAGTGTTTAAAGTCTCTATGTCAATAGTATTTAATTTAATCAACCCCACATTCATCGAGCAGTGTATTATAAACGGAAGCTTAATGCTGGAATTCCTATTAACTTGCATTTTTAAAATGAGGACTTGAGGATTCAGAATGGCCATTTTGGGCAAAAATATGACTATAAAAATAAAAACTAATAATTAGAAAACTGCTTGACATTTCCCCTTCCTACCTACACTTCTGTGCTCCTGCGGATACGGCATTTCTCCCTAACGAACTCACGCCCCTTCATCAGCCACAGCATGCTTCTGCCAGGCTCCAGCATCTTTCAGGCGGGTGTGTAATTTCTGTCACCACTTTCCTGTCATTATGGAGGTCAGTGCAGAGAACACATCTCACAGGTTTATGGCTCAAGCTAAACAAGTAACATTTCAACTCTTATCAAATACCAGATACTAAAGATGTACAAATCAGTCCAGGCTGCTACAGCAAAATACCACAGACAGGTTCGCTTGCAACAGACATTTATTTCTCACAGTTGGGGAGGCTGGAAGTCCAAGAGAGAGGTGCTGGCAGATTCAGCTCCTGGAGAGGGTTCTTCCTGGCTTGCTGACAGTCACCTTCTTGCTGGGTCCTCACATGACAGAGAAAGAGAGAGCTCTGGTCTCTTTTCTCTTCATCTTCTTGTAAGGACACAAATCCCACGTGTCATGGGGACTCCACCCTTATGACTTCATGTAAACTTCATCACCTCCCAAAGGCCCCATTTCCAAATTTCATCATATTGGTGGTTAGGGCTTCAGTGTAAGAATTTTGGGGAGACGTAAGCCTTTGGTCCATAACAAAGGGCCAAGAGAAAAGGGAAATGAAAAAATGTTCACCTTTTCATCCACCACGTGGAAATGACATGAGTCCATATAGAAAAGGAAGCACACTTTTTTGTCTTTCCCACCGACTTTTACTGCCTCTTTCTGATCTTTGGTTATCGATCGCCCTAAAAATGCTCTTTGCCCAGTTCTCAGTGGTGGTGATCCAGATTAAGGTTGTCTTAGCCTGGCTCAAAGTTCATGCTATCATGATTTTCAGATTCTTACCTTAGCCTAAAAGAACAAGTTTCAGGAAATTTCATAAACAGCATGTTTCCACATTTCTTGATTTTTGGTTAGTTTATCATAGGTAAGACATAAAATTTAACATTTTAGAAAGGATAATTCCTCTCTTAACCAAGAATAATGAAACATGTATAAAACTTAGATTCTTATATGGTAGAGACATAAGTTTTCAATAAGTATATATTTATTGGATAAATAAATAAAGGATGACGATACTTCAGTTAGCTAAAAGATTTCAAAAGTTTACTTCCAGGTTTGTGAAAATTAAGTGAATAGTAAAACACGTAGTCAAAAGGAAAAAAAGAAATCCTCATTTTCTCCCCTATGTGTTTCTAGTTTTCTTTATCCTTTTTTTTTTTTTTAACCTTTTTGGTCTTTCTTTGTGGTCACAGTTTACCAACTTTTGTAACTATTTTATAAAGGTGCAATTTTATGGAATTTACACTTCTAACTTTTTGCCTATATCAGACTATATAGATAAGATCTAATAAGTCAGAGAGCCAGGAAGCTGAGAATAGAGAAGAAATATAAGTCTTTCACTGATATATCTCCTTCATGTTTATGGTTTTCCTGTCTGCTACTCTAGCTCTTTTATAATATCAAGTCAATTGGTTAATTGTTCAGAACCAGGTACCTGGACTGAGGACAGGACAAAACAAATAGAATAGAATAAATTTCAGAAGAAGCCAGTTCTAGAGACAGAGCATTTCCTGGTTGCTTTAAACTACAGTAGGTAGCAAAACACATTCGGGACATTTCTCACAGTAACTGCTATAAATATCAAATGTCCACCATGTGCCAGATACCGTACTAAACATTCACACACATTATTTCATTTAAAACACAAAGGAACGTCTTGAATCTGTTTTTCATGTAAGGACCCAGACCATTTATTAGAACAGTTTAGTGGATGATGACTGGCATTTTTTAAAAAAAAATAAATTTGATTAGAAAAAAAGCACAGTGATTCCCATATTATATGACAAAGACTGCTTCTTAAATTGTTTTGTTTCAGTACACGCATGAATATTTGTGTGTGTATATACTGAGTCTTAATGTAAAACATATTTTTTGACGACAGTTAGAAACTTCAAAAGCCCTGCTCCATACAGTAGTATCATGATCTTAATTTTTAGAGGGAAAGTGAAAAAGATCCAGCTTTATAACTATAACTTCCAAAGTTCTCAAATCAATTAGCTTCCAGAGAATTTTTAATGGTGCCTAAGATAACGTTACTGTTGTACTTACTTCTTACTGTCTGTCTCATGGTTTGCATTTCCTTAGCATCAAGGCGGCCCTAACATAGGGTGATTAAATCTCCTCAGATCAGGCCATCTGTGCCACTGAGTAAGTGAGATACTTCAAATAAGTGAATGATGAATTCTGTTCCAGACTGTCCCATAAAATTATAATAAAAATAATAATGAAGTGCTCTCTAATAAAAAGAAAGTCGTTACAAATACTGTGCTATTGATTTCAAAGGGCAGTAATTTTAGAGGAGCTCTTTCATCTGTGTTATAAATCTCAGCAACCAGTGGAGAAAATGTCAGGATTTTAAAAGCAAACAAATAGAAGGAAAAAAATCGCCACACTGCTCATCTTTCATGCTGTTTTGAGTAAAACTAAGGTAGCACAAATATTTAAACAGATGGCTCGATGATATGCTTTTTTCTTTACTAATCATAGTTATTAAAGCACTCACTTTATTTTCATTGTGTTTTAAACGGGCAGAGAAAATCTGAGTCTGATAATGACCTTTGTACATCATGCTGCAAATTGATTTTGATGACCTTTCACTCTCCAATAATTAGGCTGGCTTCATGCACATTCATCTCCCCCTCTCCTCTCCAAATGCGTGATGCAGGGTTTCCCCTGCCGTCCCTCAAAACCTTATCCTCCCCCTCTCTCCTAGCTTTGTCTCCATCATTGCTGGATTGGGTTTCTGCCTCTTCCCTGAAAGCCACAGATTCTTGAATAAAGAATGAATAGAGGTATTTAGAGGCTGGCAAAAAAGAAGAATAGTTACTTTACTGATGTTTTGAATGATCAAATATCTGAATTGTCATGTAATTATGACCATTACAATGATGTCATTGCCGTAGTCATTTGCCAATTGTGTACATTGTGTTGAAGACTTATTACCACATTGAATTATATCTTGGTAGTTTAATGAATTTTATAAGGGTGTTTCTTTGTGGCTAATGTGAACAGATGGTAGAAGTGGAAAAGAAATAAACTATGCCTCATTTTCCTTTACATTTTCTCTGTTATTATGCTCTGAAATTAAGAACATCAGACTAACACACATTTATACAGACATATTTTTAAATCATAATCTTTAAAAATACATTTGTCAGACATCCCCAAATCCCATATTTTCTGCTTTATGTAGGGTTATTTTTGTCACTTTAAAAAATTATGGTGAAGTATGTACAACACATAATTTCCCATTTACCCGTTTCCTTGTACACTTCAGTTGTATTTGGTACTTTCACAATATTGTGCCACCGCCACCACCGTCCACTGCCAGAACTTTTTCATCATCTCAAATCTTTAGACATATTTTGAATCAAGTACATTTTTAGTCCATTAGGAAACTTCTGTCTCTTCCTTACGTAAGGTTCATTAAATCAAATTCTTAACATAATCATTTATCCATGAACCCTTAAGTCTGAGGTTAATTATGAATGTATTTTCCTTGGGACTACAGAATTCCAAAGAATAGCTTACTGAAGAATAGGAGTACAAGAAGCTTTGTAGGTGATGATAGCTAACATTTATGGAACATTTATTTTGAGCGAAGCACTAAGCTAATTACTATACATGTTAAGGAGAAAAATTAGATCCCCAAAACACTGCTTACAACATCCCTGAAGGCAAAGGGGAGGTTGTTATTATTAAGTTGACCTTACCTACAAAAATATAACAGTTGAGTTTTTCAAGCATATGAGCACCAACCAACAATAAGTAAGACCATAATCAAACTGGAGCCCATCTTGAGAGTTCCTAGGTCTCACTATTGCTCCATTCCTTTCCTGGTCAACGCTGAACCAGGGAAACAGACATCAGACCACAATTTTTATACAGAAGAAAGTTAATACAAGAAATTTGGCACAGGAGTGATGGTAATGCCTAAAAACTAACAGGAGACTGCCAAGCAGTCCATCTATTAGCAACCACAGTAGCCATTATGGGGCTGCCAGACCAAAGTGGGAAATGCAAGGTTAGGAGACCCCAGGGGCAGGAGTCACTTCCTGGAAGCTGGAGCCATAAAAGAGACACAGCCATTTGTTGTTGTTGTTGGACACATGCTCCCACGGAGATAGAGGAGGAGAAATTTTCTGGTCTCTCTCTCTACCTCATAGGTTGTAATCACCCTACAATTCTTCCATTGGCCAACCCAACCAAAAGTCATCTGATAAGCCTGGGACACAGCTGCTGTGTCCCCACAAGGTATGACCCCCCTAAGGTATGACAAAGAACAAAGCAGAGGAAGGAGGAGGAAGGGACTTAAGCGCAACTGGGACAAAGACTTGCCCTAACTTGCCAAATCAGGAAATGGTGATCTCCCTTCCAACAAAGATGAACAGAGGAAAATGTAGAACTATTGATGGAGGGCATGCTGAACTACCAAAGAAAAGCGTTGACAAAACTTCCTAAAGAGGATGCCATTTTTCACCTTTGTAATCCTTGATTCCTTTCTTTTCCCTCATTCCTCACACCCAATTTACAAGTAAGTTTTTTCTGTATCATCCAGTAAATGTCTTCCATCCAACTACTTCCACCACCACAAGGTACCATTATCTCTCACTTGAATTTTCATAATGATTTCCTAACTGTGTTTAGCCTTCTCATTTTTTCCTTGTGTAAAAAAAAATTGAGGTATATTTTACATACAATGAATTCACAGATCTTGAATTCTGAAAAAATGTATCTGCCTATATAAACAATACTGCAATCAAGATATATGACATTTCTACTACCTTTTTGTCACTTTTCACCAGGAAATTCCCTCATGTCCATCCAATTCACCAAACGTCACCTCTCAGGCAGCCATCATTCCACTTTTTACAACCATGCATTTATTTTCCCTGTTAGTAAACTTAGTATCAGTTGAATCATATAGCACATATTCTTTCATACCTTTGTTCACTCATTCTAATGCTTTTGAGATTCATCCATGTTGTTCTGTGTCTTTTATTAATTTTGGATTAGTATTCCATTTTGTGGATATACTACAATATGTTTACTCATTCTCCTGTTGATAGACATCTGGACTATTTCCAGTTTTTTCATTATTATGAGAAAAATGTTATAAACTTTCAAGCACAAGTCTTTTGGGGGACATATGTTGTCATTCTCCTGGGTAAATTCCTAGAGGTAGAAGTGACTGGTTGTATGATAAATGTACAGTAACTATAAGCAAAATGTTAAGCTGTATTCTGAATTAGTTGCACCATTTTACACACCCTCCACCAAGAATTCAAGTTGTTCCATAAATTGCCAGTAAATGATATTGCCAGTAATTTTGATTTAGCCATTCTAGAGGATGTGCAGTAGGATCTCATTGTAGTTTTGATTTGTGTTTGACGAACGATTTTGAGGTTTTCATGTCATCAAGTCAACTGCAAAAAAAGACAGTTTTATTTCTTCCTTCCTGGTCTTTCTGCCTTCCATTTATTTTTTTCGTGCTGCAATGGACAGGGCTTGGAGAACAGAATCAATTAAAAGTGGTCATAGCACATATCCTTCCCTGTTCTCATTCTGGGGGAAACGTTCAGTTTTTCATTGAAAACAAATATGATGTTAGTTGCCATTTTTCATAGATGTCTTCTATCAGATTGAGGAAATTATGTATCTATAGTCTGAGATTCTCATTATAAATGAATGTTCACAAGGTTGTCCACTTTTAAAGACATTTAAGAAAAGATATTCTCTTATATTTGGCCACATAGTTACCATTTCCAGAGTTCTTCATCCTTTTCATTACATCTGGGTATTATTTCTCTTCATCTTGAAGAATAAACTTCAGCATTTCTTAAAGGTAGATTTACTGGCAAAAGATTCTTTCAGCTTTGGTTTATCCAAAAATGTCTATTTTACATCCTCTGAAAAAAGATTTCTCAGAGGACTTTACGCTGTCAGTGTTCACTTAATTTACTCATATTTCCTCCTACTAGAAGGTGAATTTGATGAGGTCTGTAGTCTTCTCTTGTTTACTGCTCTGTATTCACTTCACCTGCAACTGTGCCTGTCACAAAGTATTGGCCAACTTGTTGGCAGAAAGAAAAAAGGAAGAAAGAGAAAGGAAGGAAGAAAGGGAGAAAGTCAGGCCACCCCAAGATGGGCTGCTCTGGGATGAACATTATATTGAAAAAAAGCAATCGAAACTCAGCAAATTCAGGAAAGGCTCCTTACCTCCCCCACTAAACCTCCTATCTCTACTGGCAAGAGAGCTATTAACAGAGATCTGTCTTTACCTAAGAAACTCTTCTACATAATAGCACAACCTCTTTTTTCTAAACATCTCCTTTTACCTTCCTGCTCATGGTCTTTCTCCCTTTTGTATCCTCAGACCATACCCCTGTCCTTAGCTCATATAAACTTCATATTGGCCAAATGTGTCCGGTCCATGTCTGTGTGGAGTTCCCATATGTAAGCTATTAAATTTGATTTTCTCTTGTTAATCTGCCACATGTCAATTTGATTCTTAGTCCAGCTAGAAGGACCTTGAATGGCAAGGTCCAACTAACACTACTACATATAGTCTCTATACAAATGTTTGGGTTTGACATTTCTTAAAATATCCATTGCGTTAATCAGGTGTTTGAGTGGCACAAATTAGTTTGCTTACAATAGCAATAAAACATATATGGCAGGAAGGAGGTAAAGGAAAATTCCAAATATATTTATGTCTCCAAAAAATTTATAATATATTTGAAGGTATGAAATAATAATTCATCATGACCTTGCTATTATACATATGTGTGTTTGTGTGTGGATCTCTTTATCTATAGACAGATTATGGGATATATTCTCTATTTCATATTCCATACGGAATACATTCATGGAAACCTTATAAGAATAAAGGAAGTAGGGCGCCTGGGTGGCTCAGTGGGTTAAAGCCTCTGCCTTCGGCTCAGGTCATGGTCCCAGGGTCCTGGGATCGAGGCCCGCATCGGGCTCTCTGCTCAGCAGGGTGCCTGCTTCCCCCTCTCTCCCTGCCTGCCTCACTGCCTACTTGTGATCTGATTTCTCTCTCTCTCTCTCTCTCTCTCTCTCTCTCTCTCTCTGTATCAAATAAATAAATAAAAAATCTTTAAAAAAAAAAAAAAAAGAATAAAGGAAGTATATAATAGTTATTATAAATAAATACTACTCATTTATACACAATCATCCTTAAAATTACTGGCACTTTTTCAGACTGTGCATATAATAGTCCTTTACCTAATGCAAAGAAAACATGCACAGGGCCTAGGAGGAAAAAAATTGGTGGAAGGGGGAAAAAGATAAAGATGACAGGCTTAACATAGGAGAGGAACGAAATAATAGGTACCAATAGAGTCCATTGACAAAGATATATTTGATGGGAAATATTTTGAAAACATGCACAATTCTAAATAACCACTTTAAGGTAACAATGATATCTTAGCCTGCAAAAGGGAAATAACTTCTAAATAATGTCATTTATATTGTTCACAATATGATTATAAATCAGCTAAGAATCCTCATCTACAAAACATCAGGCTTAGGCCGAACAGCAGTAAAATTTATTTTCTAGGAAGAAATGTTGCAGAATTCAGATTCTGAAACTGTAAGCTCCATTGTTCTACAGAACAATGCTCTAGGACAAGACTAGAAACATTGAGGTTTGGGTTATTTAAGATGTGCCTGAGCGAAAGCATGTAATATAAGCTATGCAGATCAATTTTGTGGAGAGAGATGTCAGCCAGGTGAGTGAACAGGGCTTATTCATCCCCAACTTTGATGCAGAACAATGTTTGATAGAGCACTATTGTATGAAAGTTGTAATTAAAAAAAAAAATTTAACAGATTTATTTATTTATTTAGGGAGCATGTGCATGTGCACATGCACAAGCATGGGAGAGGAACAGAGGGAGAGGATCCTGAAGCAGACCCCTGCTGAGCCCAAGGCGCCCCACACATGGGGCTGGATCACAGGACCCTGAGATCATGACCTGAGCCAAAACCAAGAGTCAGATGCTCAAATGACTGAGCCCCGCAGGCACCCCATGAGAAGGTTTTAAATGAAAATACTTGGTATGGGTAACTTGGGAAAGGTAAATGAGGCCTAGAGTGTAGGCTTGGAAGACAGACTTGGGTGCAAATGTAGGGTGGGCTTTCTCCCTTGTTTACCATGACAGACGAGTTTAAGCCTGCTGTTCCTTTCATTCTCAAAAGTGTTCCAAGTTACAGAATATATTGCATGGTGACCCAACTTAAATGTCATCTATTAATCACAGTGAGAACCTGGGTGAGTTTCCAAGTCTCAGTTTCTTACTTTTAAAATAGGAGTAATGACCTCAATGTGAGACAGGAATTCATCAAAATCCTAGAGGAGAACATAGACAGTAACCTCTTTGACATCGGCCTTAGCAACTTCTTTCAAGACACATCTCCAAAGGCAAGGGAAACAAAAGCAAAAATGAATTTTTGGGACTTCATCAAGATAAAGAGCTTCTGCACAGCAAAGGAAGCAGTCAACAAAACAACGAAGCAACCCACGGAATGGGAGAAGATAGTCTCAAATGACACTACAGACAAAGGGCTGATATCCAACATCTATAAAGAACTTCTCAAACTCAACACCCAAAAAACAGATAATCAAGTCAAAAAATGGGCAGAAGACATGAACAGACACTTCTCCAATGAAGACACATGAAAAAATGCTCATCGGCATTAGCCATCAAGAAAATTCAAATCAAAACCACACTAAGATACTACCTTAACACCTGTTAGAATGGCAAAAATCAACAAGGCAAGAAACAACAAATGTTGGAGACAATGTGGAGAAAGAGGAATCCTCTTACACTGTTGGTGGGAATGCAAGTTGGTGCAGCCACTTTGGAGAACTGTGTGAAGGTTCCTCAAAAAATTAAAAATAGAATTACCCTATGACCTGGCAATTGCACTACTGGGTATTTACCCCAAGGGTAGAGATGTAGTGAAAAGAAGGGCCATATTCACCCCAATGTTCATAGCAGCAATGTCCACAATAGCCAAACTGTGGAAAGAGGCAAGATGCCTTTCAACAGATGAATGGATAAAGAAGATGAGGACCATGTGTACTGTGGAATATTACTTGGCCATCGGAAAGGATGAATACCCAACTTTTGCACCAACATGGATGGGACTGGAGGAGATTATCCTGAGTGAAATAAGTCAAACAGAGAAAGTCAATTATCATATGGTTTCACTTACTTGTGGAACATAAGGAATAGCATGGAGGACATTAGGAAAAGGAAGGGAAAAGTGAAGGGGGGGAAATCTGAGGGGGACACGAAGCATGAGAGACTATGGACTCCGGGAAACAAACTAAGGATCTTAGAAGGGAGGTAGGTGGGGGGATGGGTTAGCCTGGTGACAGGTATTAAGGAGGGCACATATTACATGGAGCACTGTGTGTTATACGTAAACAATGAATCTTGAAATACTACACCAAAAACTAATGATGTACTGTATGGTGACTAACATAATAATTTTTATAAAAGGAAATAATGAAAAAAAATAAAATGGGAATAATGATATTTAACTCTAAGACATGTTGAGAGGTTTAAATGTGATAGACCTCAGAAAAGAACCTACGTGTGCCTGACTGGTTAGTTCACACCAAACTGTTTTTTCCTCATTGCCTGTAGTCTCCTCAGTAAGATAATTAAAGCACTCAGTGATATGACCCCAGCTTGCCTTTTTCCTTCATCTATCTTAAATTCAAATTTCATCTGCCTAAAATTTTTCAACCTTTCCCAACTCTTGATTTCGGTATGTTATTTCTTAGCTTGAAATGCAATCCCCTTTTCATTCTCATTATCTTTAAATTTTCTTTACTCTTGATGGCTCAAATTTTCTGAATATTTGTAGCCAGAAGTAATTCTAGTTTCCTACACATAAGCACCTTTTCAAAGTTTATTTTGTGGCAGCTATCATTCTTTAAAATGATTTAAATATTTGATTAGGTGATAAAATATTTTATATTATTTGCAACTACCCAATTGTCTTTATTTAGATATACCACAATGTGTTTAACATATCTCCTACTGAATGATATTTAAATTGCTTCCAGTTTTTAAATTATATTTTTTATAATTATATATAATTATATTTTAAATTAGTATTATATATAATGTACATAGACCTATAAATTTTTTCTTCATTGCTTTATTTTGTATTTATTTCAAGGTCAGGAAGGTTGAGAATGTTTCATATACTCTTTTTTCTTTTCTTATGAAGCATCCCTTTTTGTTTACTTACTATTTTGGGGGGCCTATTTTTGTATTAGATTGTTCTCTATTTTAAAACTCAATTTCTAAGTTCTTTTTTTCAAAATTGATGAAATTAGTTGTTATCATGTATTTGTAGTTTGTTAAATGTCTTCTGTTCATAATGCCTCAGACCTTGCTGAAAGGTTTTAATTTTAAGTGTTGTTTAAATTACCAAATTTATGGTTTCTGAGTTTTGAGTCTATCTAGAAAGTTCATCTCCAACCCAAGGGAGGAATATATTATTTATTTATTAATAAATTCAGTCACGTTTTCGTCCAGTAATTTCATGGCTTCGTTGTTTACTTTAAATCACTGATCCATCTGGAGATTATTTTTATGCAAGGAGTGACTTGAAGATGTGGCTTTGTATTTTTTTCAGATGATGATATATTTACCACAGATTTATTTAAAAATTCATCTTTTCCCCCACTGTTTTGATGCTCTCTTTATACTAATTCCCATATTTACTTGGGCCTATTTCTGAACTCATACTCTTCTGTTGATATTTCTGTGTACTCCTGGGCCATTATTAAATTTATAGAAATTACAGCTATAGCATGTGTTTTATTATCTGGTAGAGCTCTTTATTTTTCTTCTTTGGACTATTTCTAGCTAGTTTTACATGTTTATTTTCTAGACTACTCTAGTCACATGATTTCATTTTGTAAATTTTATAGCATTTTTTGTGTTCGTTATTGTTTTTGTGGTTTTTCAAAAAATTGCTATCTTAATGATATTGAGTCCTTATTTCTAGGAACAGGATAGGCTGCATTTTAATGAAGGCTTTTATTATGTTTTTCAAATGATAATGAAAAATTTTCACCAGATTCCTTATCAAGTTATTGCTTGGGACTATAACTGAAATACTTTCTTCTATTATGTTTTTATTGGTTATTATTTACATATAAGAATTTATATTTATTGACTATGTAAATATTACATGTCCTCATTTGTAATAACCTTAGTTCATTCTCTTTTTTCACATATGCCATCATATTATATGCGAGTAATAATATTCTACTTTTTCTTTTCAAATGTAGATACTCTGTTTCAGATTAGTATAACTGCTGATAGTAAACTGCTCATTGGGGATCAAATGTGAACACTGTCAAATTAGCTAAATCTAACCCTCAGTTTTCTCATCTGTAAAATGCAGAGAATAGCAGTACTTACCCTGTAAGGGCAATTTAAAGATCAAATTGGTAATGCATATAAAGCAATTAGCAAAATACCCAGAACATAATACATTCTCAAAATGTTAATCACTGTTTTATTTTTCTTCAAAGTTAATTGAATAATCTCATATTTTACCACCATTAAATAATATTAATAGCCATTTTAAATGACTTTCAATAATGATATGTGGAATGGCCTAAAGGTTTATTCGTTGTGTATGGATTATAGCATAATAAACATAACAGGCTAGACTTAACGGGGTTACAATATCATGCAATTTTACTATTTTAAATAAAGACTGAATTCTTGTAGAACTAAATGGCACTTAATTTATGTTTTTGAAGTTTAAGTGAATTCACAGATTAGAGAAAGGGTAAGGGGAGTCTTACATTATATTAGATTCTTAACTTTAGTAAAAGCATTTATCACTTTACATTTGTATCATCTGTATTTATTTGCGTTTTCTATCTTTCTTGATAGAAGAAGTAGGTGCCATGCTCCGCTGAATCATCTGCATGGTCAATGTGGGCAACTGACAAACACTTCAGTGGCACATTCAGTAATATCCTTTGGGTAAAGGCACAGACAGACCATGCTATGAAGAAATAAATGGAATCACAAACCATATATTTTTCTCAGTTCCACAGACTCCAAGCATATGCAATGGAAACATTGTGCTATCCCATCCTCGGCTGACAAGAGATAGTATCATACTTCATCTGTCCCTAATGCATGCAATATTCTTTAATAGGAGAAGGTATTTAATCAGAAGCCAGTATGTACGAAACATTGACTAGAAGTAAGAACTGTTAAATGCTCTTTCATCAAGGAAGATTTTTTCCCCTTAATGTACATGTGCTACATCTTACTCTAATCAGCTAATTTTTTTGTCTTTCACCCATAGTGGAAATTGCAGCGAGCTAGCTTTTACTGTAAAACCTGATTTATATCCTTCTGCTAAACGCAGGGACTTCATTTATGAATGCTACTCAGTGATTTATATCATTGTTTTCCTTTTTGGACAAGTCACTACAAAATAATTTTTTTCAAGCAAGATGGTATTAACCTTCTCTGACTTCAAAGCCACTCTCCTAGCAGTATCAATATTCCTTTGTCATTTCTGTCACTTTATTACATTTGGTAAACAAATAAATACAGCCCCACATATCAAAACCTAAAATGACTATTTTGAGGATTAGCCTTTTGATAATCATCTACAACAGATTACACAGCCTCTGTAATATTTCAAAGAATTGGCCTTTTTCCAGTTGATACTGATATTGGAATTTGAGTTAATTGCCGGTGCGTCTCCAACAACAGAGCAGGTGCTGGGAGAAAGAACGTTCCCTGTAGTTTCTTTGTTATTTATTGTCAGAGCTCTTTTGCACTAAACCCTTGAGCTGGCTTTTTAGAGCCCACTGTATAACAATTTCATTCACTTTCATGTCAACAAGCTTGGGCTTGATAAATTAAAACAGAAAAATGCTGGCTAAAGCACCACAGCCCTACATGATTTATTTTGCTGCAAGTTTCTGGCAGCTGTCCAAGAATGACCGGCTATCTTCCTAGTGTCCTTATCATTTTCCCATCTGGAAAGGGCTGAACCTTACTTACACTGGGGAGTTAAAGGCCTGTGCAGGCTGCATCCAAAGGCCATTAACAATCATAACTCTAAAAATCATCACCTTCTTTCAGGCAAGGTTAATAGTAGTCTATAGAATAGATAGGAAGGTCAATATTTTACATTGATTTAAATAAATACGAAGCAAATGGCAGGATTTCTTTAAGGATGTGGAACGGTATGCTAATCTGAACCATTATATCTTTAGACTTTGTGATCTTCCTTAACATTATCCAAAAGTGATTTTGAAGAGCCCAGACCAAACAAAGCAACTTCCGGTATTAGTTAGTGGCTCACTATTAAGCAAGGTAATTCATTCACTTATTCTTCCTTTATACAGTGAGATTTCTCTTAAAGGGTCTTAGGTATAACAGTTATTTTAGTAATCATTTTAGCAATTAATTACCAGGATGCAAAGGTCACTAAGGAAAAAAAATGTACTTTTGAAAAGAAAGGCTAAATAATAGCAGAACCAATTTAAACTCTAATATTTAATTTTAGCAAAGTTTTGAAGTGTTTAAGTTGGTTTTCTTAACTAAGACTATATGTAGATTAAAAGTAAATTAAATTTAAACCTGATACCAACTCAGCATTTATCATCCAAGAAATTATCGAAGCCTAAATATAAGGATGTAAATTCTAAACAATTACAATCTTTAGAAAATGGAAGCTCCCTTATTACTGGATACGTAAAGTGACAACTTAAAGCTTTCATCAGCTAACTGATGATGCATGTTAGTGATTATTAGCCTTCTCTCCGAAGCAGGAAAAGATGTAGAGATGACCAGAATTCTTGACCGGTCACCATCGCCGGGTCTAATGAGCAAGGACTGAGCAGAGTGGGCAAAGCCAGGCTAAGGGCTCTCTCTTTCAAAAAGGAGACAATATAGAGAGAGGTCAGATGGACTTCCTACCCCCATCCCCAAAAAGACCATTTGTTTAAGAAATGTCACCACTTACAGGGGCTACTTGGTGGCAAAAGAAGGTCGGGAGCGTGGCCTTCAGACCCTGCCTGGTGATTGAAAACACTGGAGCACTGTGAAGGGAAAGGGAAAAAGAAGCTACAATTCCGAAATCTGTGTTGCTGGAGCACCTGGATAGCTAGTCAGTTAAGTGTCAGACTCTTGGATTTTGCTTGGGTCATGATCTCAGGGTCGTGGGACCGAGCCCCCCCAGTGCGGGTCTGTGCTCAGCGAGGACTCCGCTTAAGACTCTTTCCCTCTCCCTCTGCCTCTCCCTCCCACATGCTCTTTCACTCTCTAAAATAAATAAATCTTAAAAAAAAAATTGTGTTGCTGAAGTTGAAAACTTGAATTCTGCTTAGTAAGATGCTTATTATTTGGGGAGAAAAACACCAAGAGGATTTCATTTGTACAAAGATAAAGCCTAGATCTAATTCTGGAATGGAAACTGAGAGTTAAATGTCTGTGAATAATAATACAAGAGGTTATCTTCACTGTGGGTGGATCTGAGCCAGTGGGGATAATAACACACCCTGGGTGGCAGGTCTGAGAATAGCCTATCAGTCTCTCTGTGAGTGTCAAGACTTTGGGGGTGGGAGCATTAACTCCAGGATAAGAAGAACATAGTCTGAGAGTCTCCCATTGCATGGGAGATGGGCTGAATCTTGCAACTTTTCATTTAGTCATTAAAGTAATGTTCATTTGTTGGACACACACCCTGTGCTGGCACTATCTATTGGGGTAAATTAAAGAAGCCTTGAGGTTGGCAGCTATAAGAGCGGGAATTCTTACATGGATTAATTTCCTTCCTTCCTTCCTTCCTTCCTTCCTTCCTTCCTTCCTTCTGTCCCTTCTTTTTCATTCATTCATTTGTTCCCCCATCTCTCTCTCTGTGTGTATGTGTGTGTATGTAAGTTCCTTCACTATTTTCAAGCCATTCATTCATTACTTCAAGTTTTATTAAGCCCCATAACCACATCTTAGATTGTGATTAGAGATTTTAAGGAATGTTTTTCAGCTTAAAAACAAAGTGACTTGGCTGTATAAAACTGCCAACATTGAGAGAGAAGAGAATTGTTTTACGTGATAGTAATAGATGGCCTGGATTAATGGGGCAAGATGCCAGCTTGCTAGAGGGACCAAAAACCAGATATAAAGTTGTGGGACACATTAGCCTTTCCCAGGAAAGTGTTAGAAATGCCTCCAGAGTAGTGCCTGATGGCCAAGACTACCCTTAGTACCAAGAAAGAGGGGGCCCTTGGGTGCTGATAATGCTGTCAGGCTGGGGCACTCTGAGCCTGCAACAGAAAAGCATGAGCTTTGTTTCTGTTTGTTTTTCTCTTTCAGGATTCTCTCTGACCTGTCTACTACACCTCACCTTTAATAATGGTTGAACAGATGCACCAAGAAGCTTCATGACCCTAACTTCTAGAACTTCCCAGGGCCCTGTGGCCAGGACCCAGTTCTCAGATGGTGGCCTGGAAAGGAGAATATGCCCATGGTAAGCCTGGTATATCTTTGTGGGGTCATGTAAAATTGAGCTTCAAGAAGGGTGCTGGCATGCTGATATATCCCCACTCACGTGAAATATGGGATGATTTCAGGGCTCTGGGCTGCTGACCATCCACTACCAACCTTTGGGCTTGAACTACATGTGAGGGCCTACAGGTTGATTCCCTTTGAGTTTTCACCACCATGCCACCTCAAGTCTACTGAACCCAAGGGGGGTAATAAGGGAGTCTACAGGTGTGATTCATTCTGAGTGCGTCCCTGCCAGGGTGTTCACTGCATCCCATCATCAGGCAGTCCCGGGGAAGTAAGCTTTGGCCTCTGTGGGTGGACAGGTGCTGTAGAAAGCCAACAGGACATTCCACTGACATAGTCCTTTCTTCTGATTGATGTGGTTACATTTTATTCTCCGTGGCCTGTCTTAAGCTGTACTAAACAAAATACAGACACTTCTTGTGAGGATGAGACTATTCTTTTTACTCCACCCAATAGGTCTTTTGCCTATTGTCCCTGTTGGTTATGGTATAGAAAGTCAAAGGAGCAGTGAACATTGAAAAAAATCACATTATAGGAATGCTGTGATTACAGCCTACAAATGCATTATGGGAGATGTGTTGTCCTATGTTTTTACACTAAAATTCTATATGGTAGAATTTTGGTCATTTAACATGACCGGAAAACAAAGTTCATATTTCCTTGCATACTCTCAGAGTACACACATTGTGGTCCTAACAATGAAGCTCAGGAACCTTTGAAATGGTCATTTGGAAGCCACTGTTCACAGGCAGCAGAATGGACGATTCAGTGTCATGTGAAATGGCAGACTCAATAACAAATAAATACTATTAGGGAATTACAGAGACAAGAAATTGTTTCAAAATAAACAAGTTCTGAAGAGCACAGCATTGTCTACAGTAACACTTTGCTATATCTTTTCTCCCAGTGGGAAACAGGAAATTAGACAGGATGGTGCATTTACCAATAAAGGACAGAAAAGGTAGTTCCTGTGACCTACCTTATCTTGGACAGCTGGTATGGCTGAGGATTCTTTTAGTTTGGATCAAATGGACCATAATCTTTGAATTAAAATCAGTCTCATTTGTATCTTTTCCTCAGGCTCATTTCTTATCACAGCGCTTGAGGCTATCCAGTGGTTAGAAAAGAGGGGGAAGGAGAAGAAGGGAGGAAGTAAGTGATGGAGGAAGAAGAGAAGTTGGAGAAGGTGAAAAGCAGACCAAGGAAGAGAATTGTACTTCTTGATTTAGGAGTCCAACAACTGAGTGCATCGAACAGGCTTGGTAGGTTATATAAATGAGTACAGCTTGCGGGCTGAGACAATCAGGAGTGGTAGAGGCTCTGGTACACACAAGCCCTGTCAACATGGGGTAGCCAGACTCAGCTCCAGGTACTTATTATCATAAAAGAAGCTGGGCCCCATTTTGCTAGATCTTCTCATTTTTTGAGAGATGCCCCAAATTAAACCTTTATGTGAAATCTCCCTAGTTTTAAATGTTGGCAATTAATTCAAATGTTAAAAGTTGTGTGCAAACCACAGAAAATGTGTGGCTCCCCTATAGTCACTGTGCCAGCTCAGCTCCAAAACCTGGAGAACAGAATAAGTTGATAAACCAACGACATGTGAACCTCCCAAGAATAAGAAAGCCCCTATCAAGCAGGAGATATATCAACTTTTGGGAGAGGAGAGAACAAATGCTATCAAGAGATGGAGTCCAAAGGGTGCTGGAAATCAAACACTCTTGGTTAGTTCTCTCATCTATTGTAAAACTCTGCTCCCAGGAACTGTGGCCCTAATCTGATGGCTCTTTGCATCTTCCTGAAAGTAAAGTGGGAGAAAAGGCTGTGCTGGGGTTGGTGTCTTCCCGAATAGTAAAGAACAGATTGACATGACCTTCAAGATATGGATTGACATGATATCATCAAGATAGTGACATAGCTCACTCTCAGCTTCAGCTCTTCTCAGAACAACAACAACTAGCAAGTCTATGGACAAGACACCATTGTGAAAATCCCAGAACCTGGGGGTGAGGTTAGGCATCCTTCCAGACAACAAAGACTGAGAAGGGCTGCATGAGAAGGGTAATAAGAGCAGCTACATCTTGACTGCATCACCTCAACCCCACCCTTTAGGCCATCATAGCACTATACTGAGAGTGACCCCTCCTCCCCCCGCCTATGGTTTCTCCAGTGGACTCCAGTGGACCCCAGTGGACTTTAAGACTTTAAGGTGGACTTTAAAGTAGACCCCAGTGGACTTTAAGACTAAAGCGGACTTTGGACTTTAAGGTGGACATTCAGCTCCCCTAGTGTTGCAGGATGTGTCCAAGGAAGACCACTCAGATTTTGCCTCTTAAAAATTAATGAGAGAACTGGTGGGGCTCAACCACTACAGATCAGATAGAGACAGAGAAAGGGGACAAGTCTGAGATGACCCAGTAGTCAGATCTTAGAGTACTGCATTCCTGCTTGCAGTGGAACCCAGACAGACCCCAGCAGATCTGCCTATCTGCAGAGTCGACTGGTGGCCATACCTGGCCAGGGAGCCCACTTAGCAGCTCTACCTGACTGAGACCCTGGTCAACAGATCTTATCCTCTGTGGAGACCACTCCACCTCCTCCCCAGGCAGGGACATAAGTTTGAAGCCCTACCCAACTTATGAGTGCAGCCTACAGACCCAACCATATAAGAAAGTTGCAGGATACAAAACCGACCTATAAAAATCAGTCATATTTCTATACATTGCCACCAAATTACCTAAAAAAGAAATAAAGAAAACAACCTCATTTATATCAGCATCAAATACTTAGGAATAGATTTACCAAGGAAGTTAAAGATCTCTACACTGAAAACTGTAAGACTTTGATGAAAGAAACTGAAGATATCACAAATAAATGGAAAGATATCCCTTGTTCATAGGTTGGAAGAACTAATATTGTTACAATGTCAGCACTACCCAAAGTCATGCAGAGATTCAATGCAATCCCTATCGAGAGTCCATTGGCATTTTTTTTTTTACAGAACTAGAAAAAACAATCCTAAAAATTGTAAGGAACCAAAAAAGGCCCCAAATAGCCAAAACAATCCTGAAAAAGAAGGAAAAAGCTGGAGGCAACACACTTCCTAAATTCAAACTGTCTATAAAAGTCTAATAATCAAAATAGTATGGTGTTGGCACAAAAAACAGACACGTAGACCAAAGGAACAGAACTGAGAGTTCAGAAATAAATCTTCACATATATAGTCAAATAACATTTGACAAGGGAGTACAGATACTCATTTGGGAAAAGATGGTCTTTTCAATAAGTGATAATAGGAAAACTGGATATTCACTGCAAACAAATGAAACTGGATCTCTATTTCATTAACAAAAATTAATTCAAAATGGGTAAAGACTTAAATATAAGACCTGAAACCATAAAACTCCTAGAACAAAACAGGGAAAAAGCTCCTTGACACTTGGTAATGATTTTTTAGAGGTAGCACCATAAGCATTAGCAATAAAAGCAAAAAGAAATAAATGGGGTGACATGAAATAAAAAGCTTCTACGTAGCACAAGATACAATCAACAAAATGAGGCAACCCATGGAGTGGGAGAAATATTTGCAAACCATACATCTAATAAAGGGTTAATATCCAGAATATGTAAGGTATTTCATACTCAGTAAAGAAATACCAAAATAACCCAATTAAAAATGGGCAAAGGACCTGAATAGACATTTTCCCAGAAAAGATATTCGATTGACCAGCAGGAACATGTAAATGTGCACAACAGAACTCATCATCAGGAAAATGCAAATCAAAACTACCATGTGATCTCACCTCACACCTGTTAGGGTAGCTATTACCAAAAAAGACAAGAAATAATAAGTGCAGGCAAGAATGTGGAGCAAAGGGAATGCTTATAAACTGTTGGTGGGATTGTAAATGGTATAGCCATTAGGGAAAATAATATAGAGGTTCCTCAAAAAATTAAAAACAGAATGACCAAAATGACCCAGCAATCCCCCTTCTGGGTATATATCTAAAGCAAATGAAATCACTATCTGGAAGAGTTATCTGTACCCTCATGTTCTCTGAAGCGTTATTTACAATAGCCCAAGCATGAAAACAACCTAAGTGTCCACAGATGGATAGAACATTATTTGGCCATAAAAAGAAGAAAATCTTGTCATTTTCAATGACACTGATAGTCCTTGGAGTCCTTATGCTAAGTGAAATAAGTCAGACAAATCAGACAAATACTGTATGTTCTCACCCATGTGGAATCTAAAAAAAAAAAACATGCAAAACCCCAAACCTGAACTCATAGCAACAGCAGACTGGTCATTGCCAGGGTGGGGATGGTGTGAGGGAACCTGGTGAAGATAGTCAAAGAGTACAAACTTCCAATTTAAGAGAAATAAGTTCTGGGGATGTAATGTTCAGATCATGTGGTGACCATAGTTAATAATACTGACTTGTATATTTGAAAGATGCTAAGAGAGAGGGTCTTGAGAGTTCTCATTACACACACACACACACAAACCGTAACTAAGTGAGGTGATAGTATGTTTGTTAAGTAACCTTATTGTAGTTATCATTTCACAGTATACACATACATCAAATCATCACACTATAAATCTTAAACTTATATAATGTTATATGTCAATTATATCTCAATAAAACTGGAAAAAGAGATATAGATTGAATTTTATTGCAAAGACATCATTTTGGGCTTTTGCGGTGAAGAGGAGAAAGCCCCCAAGGCAACCAGCCCAATGAAGAAAGAAACAGTTGAAGAATCACCCCTCTCCAAGCACATTCACTTTGTGGGACCAGGCTGGCCATGGAGATGGATGAAGGATTCAATTACACTGCCTAGACTAAGTCAGCCAGCTTAACTACACAACCTAATGGTTGAATATATATTCAGTTAACTATGAAATTAGTTCAATGGAACTCTCCTGGAAAATTATAGCCAGCACTTACATGGCATTTACTATATGTTCTACTCTCTTTTGATATATTAACCCATTAATTTTCACCACAATTCTAAAAGGTAGGTACTATTTTTATGCTCCTTTTTCACATAAGGCAAGTGAAGAAGAGAGAAATTAATCATTTGCTCACATTTACACAGCCAACAAACAGGGAACCCAGGAGACCCAGGGAGGTTGGCTGCAGTTGGAGAGCTTAAGAAGATGATTTATCTGGAAGAGTAGTGACTGAGATATGTTAATCAGAAGAAAAATAAGGTCACTAATTCTCCTTTTTGGATTCAGATTTTTAGGCAGGATGCAGAAACACTGTGTAGGAGCTGAGATGAAGACTAGTATGATTCTTGCTGTGGGAGGTAATGCAGCCTTTCCTGTGCTAGGGTAACAGTTCAAAGAAAGGTCACCGTGGAGGTGTTCAATTGGCGGAGAACTGGACTCTTCCCTGGTCTAAGAAAAGAAGAACAAGCCAGTAGATTGGAGTTAAGAAAAATTATAGGACAATCCTGAAGGGGAGAGAAAGTCAATAGTAGAGAAGTAGATTATGTATGCTTAGGGTTAACATGTTCCTCTTGAGAACTCTTCTCGTCCACAGCACACTGCAATAAAAACTAAAAAAAAATATATAGTTTACCAGAATAACCATTTATTGGCAACTCCATTGTTGACCTCTGTACTGACTCTGCCTTTCCTCATAAGTATTATCATCCATTTGATTGATGAGAAAGCCGACTCAATTTACATGACTTGTTTAAGATCATACAGCTAATAAGGAGCTGAATTAGAATTTGCAACTCCTTCTTGCTTCAAAATCTGTAATCTTTCCACTGTACTCTTTCCACCCAACTCTTATTTATATGAAATGCATTGAGCATGAGCATTGAGCAATGGAGATCGGCTTGCTCCAAAGTCCTTTCTTTATGGCTATAATTATTGGACCCATTTATTTGTGTAATGATCCTAAATCTTGTAGTGCTAGGATGATTCCCCATCAAAATTAGCAGGTGGTTTGGCTGGGGGACATGGGGTTTAGATGGGGAATGAGGGCCACCACCATCACATCTTCTATGTAGAAAGTCACTGTAACAGTTTTATAGTGGAAAATGACAGCAGATTCTTAAAAATTATTTTAAGATTGCAATTTCCCTCCTTGTCTATAAGGAATGGCAACCAATGATCAGCAGTTCACTCTACATGGTAGCACTCAGAATCTCTCTTCTTTGGGCACTGGCCACCATGGTAACCAATACTATTTTCCTTACAAATGATAGAATGCATATTTTAAAAGTGTACACAAAAAAGTCCACCCAAACAAATAATTGGGTGTATTAAGAGACTTTTTTTTGGTAGTGTTACACTGAGGAGACTCTACCTAGAGTATCTTTACCTTTTGATTCTAAGATATTGTTTTATGCAATGGCTTTTTAGTGACTCTTCCAAGTAAAAAAGCTTAAGGCTCAGAGTTGTCTGTGAACTGATCCAACCCCCTAGAGAAATTTCCTGACTGCACAGAGTTGAAAACCCATTATGGCTGCTCCACAGCCAAACATTCAAGGCACTGATCAATGCTGGAAGTGCAAGAGAAGGAGAGCTGGGGGATCTTAATACTGCTAGTTGTTTTTCACCTTGATTCAGCTTTATGAGCATTAAAACAAAAACAAAAACAAAAAAAGAGGAAAAGAAAACATTGTGCCCCAAATTGAAAAACATACCTTTCCCCATAGCACTAACTCATCTGTCAGTAACCATTTGGTTCCTTTTCTTTTACTTCTTTTTAAAGATTTTATTTATTTATTTCAGATGGAGAGCAAGAGCAGGGGGCAGAGTGAGAAGCAGATTCCCCACCGAGCAGGGTACCCCATACTGGGCTCCATCCCAGGACCCTGGGATCATGATCTGAGCTGAAGGCAGACACTTAACTGACTGAGCCACCCAGGCGCCCCCCATTTAGTTCTTAGTAAACTAACACATCAGGATAGCCTTGTGGATGCAAGCTATAGGTTCCCAGGGACAAATTATATGCTTTTAACTCTTTAAGGAAAAGAATGCTTACTTGTAATTATTACTGTGTGTCAGTTTTGTTATGAAGAAACACAAACCATCTTGCTTCACACAAGGCACATGGAAGAGTAAGGCTCTCAGCCACCAAGGACATGACTGAAGTGAAGGAAGAATCAGAGTTTACAGACTTTAAACAAAACAGAGACATCAATCAGTATTTATTATCTGTGCATCACTGAGATTTACAATTCTTAAAATATGCAAGCAAAAACATTTGTGAAGCAGATAAAGAAGACTACAAAATATCCAAGGAGATTGCAAATATTAACATATAAAAGAAATATCACACCGAAGCATGTTAACGCTAATGATTTAAAATACTACTTACACTTTAAGTGGCTGGCCTATGAGACATATTTTCTCACAACCGGGGACAATTACTAGAATTTTTTTAAGCCCTTGTTAAATATGCAGAGTCAAGGGTTATGGGAACAGCACCAGGAATTTAATATCTTACATACATTTAAGAATCTGAATTGAAAATACTTGGTATTTGGGATAAGGCTAATGTAACACGAAGCTCAGGAAAAGCATGTTTGAATACAAAGAACGAACACCAACTGAAGCCATTGGAGGTGCAAAAAAGCCAAGAGCAGGAAAAATAAAATAAAACACAGTAGAAGTGTGCCTCACAAAAATACTAACACATAGGTTATTTTTCAGCTGTGTAATAATTGACTCCCTTTACTTTTTTTTTTTTTTTGCTGGACCATAGTATGAATATTTTGATTTTAAATTGAAGGAGATGCTAGTGGAGTTGTTACAAGTGGGAAAACAAATTTGGATATTTTTTCTTCCATGTAAAGCCTTAATGAAGTTTTTAATGCTGGTTTTTTTAAAGAAGATTTTATTTATTCATTTGAGAGAGAGAGAGCATGTATGTGAATGCATGAGCAGTGGTAAGGAACAGAGGGAGAGGGACACTCCCTGATGAGCAGGGAGCCCAACTCGACCCCAGGACCCCTAGAGCCGAAGGCAGATGCTTAACCCACTAAGCCACACAGGCACCCCAGTGCTGTTTTTTTTAAGGATACAATCAACTTTTGATTGTTCTTGTGCTGATTCTACCCAGTCATCCAACCTGTGGCTTTGGGAGAAACTTCGAGAGAGATGATTTGCAGATCTGTGACTGAAACCAAACTTGTTCTTCTTTCTCATGATTTTCTCTTCTGTCTCATGAGTTCGAGGGCTCTGGGGTTGCCCAAAAGACAGAAGGATGAACAGAGCAATGTTGCATTGGCAGCAGACAGGTGGCAACATATAGGAACAAAAATAGAAACCTTACTGATAACAGATTTGGTTTCCAGTCTGAGTTTCCAAAAAAGACTATGGGTTCTTCTACTTTGGGGAATGTTATTTTCCCACTTTTTCAAAGATTCTATATTATTGTTCAGCTTCATGTCAGGACTCTTCTCTTTTAGTGTGAGCACCACCCTACGGACAGCAAATATTTGAGGAACTTATTGGCAGGCATTGTTTTTAGGGACAGACTCTCATTTATTAGGAGGCAGGCACAGTGCCAGGGACTTTACCTGTGGTAGCCATCAGGATCCTAGAAACAAATGGGTGCCATTCTTAAATGGGGCTAATTGAGGAAAACTGAGTACAGGGGTAATTTACAAAGAGGTCTTTGAGATTACAGAGAAACAAGCAAGGGATGATGCAGTGTTTCAGGACTAGCAACAGCGGAGTGGTTTTCCCACCCCTATACTTTGAGCATCACAGTAGGGAGCTCCTCGAAGAACCCAGAGGGAAAGGGGGCAACTTAACTGGAACTGCAGCCTTCTACAGACTGATGCAATTTGGCCCAGGGACGGAGCAGGGAGACCTAGCAGCAGAAATAAGTACCCTGACCTCACTCCCTTGTTTTCCTAAATTTTCTTTTGCTCTCTTCTACCCACCAAGCTAAGCTGGAAGGCAGAGGGCAAGGCTGTCCATAGACTTAGCTGATAAATATGCACAGGGGCACATTTAGGTGTCTAAGGCACAGAAAGGTGTCTAAGGTGGGAAAGTGGATCTGGAGGAGCAAATGGAGAATAGCCAACACACATAACATCTCGCCCACCATCACCACATCCTAATAACCAATACATTACCAACATCTGCAATTTATGGTTAGGCAAAGTTAAGTTCAGAAGGTCAGGGGATTTTCACAAGAACGCACAGATAATAAATGACAGCACAAAGATAGAAACTTAGATCTTCTCAATCCAAAGCTGCCTTAAAAAAAAAAAAAGGAATAGGAGAGTAAGAGGAGGGAAAGAAAGTAGCTTCACCGGCTGTGTCCCAGCCATTGTCTCAAGCTTTAAAAACACATGCAGTATCCCAGTAAATGTCCCATCAGCTCTATGAATTAGGTACGCTCACCTCATTTCTCAGAGGAGGGGGCAGAGCTGTAGGAGGACAGAGCAAGTCATCAGGATCAGCCAGCCAGCAAGCAGCAGAATTTCAACTTATGCAGATTTTGGGCTCACGCTTTTAGCAATTAAATCAGAGGAATGAGTGGGGTGGGTATCAAGACAGGAGTCCGAGCGTCTGTACGATTGCCCAAAACTCTCAGGTGTCCTAAATGCTTTATCTTGATATAGGCAAATCCTTTTTTTTTTTCTTTTGTTCTTGTCTCTTTTCTGTTCATTTTGCTATTCAAGTGTTATAATGTCAAGGGTGATGAAAGGGCCACAAAAGGAAATGCAACTCAGTTCAGGCCATTTATGATTTTAGGGGATCCCTATGCAGATCTGACAGACACAGTCAGAGCTGAATTCACCACATCCCCTCGACTTCTTTTATATGCTCTCTTGTTTAATGGTACAATCTTCTTTTCATGATCTACGAAAACCTGGGCACCTTCCCATGCTGTTGTCATTATTATATACTGGCCTCCTCCTTGAGGGATTCTTTCAAATTCTATATATTCTATTCTCTATGTCATTCTAAAAGCACTGCATCCTTTTTTTGGGGGGGGAATATCTCTAGCACTCCTCTGAAATCACGGAAATATACATAATTATATCTGTATAGGTATAGAGATACCTGATCTCTATCATCTGCACGTGTGTATATCTGTTTATATCTATCAGTAATCAGGTACCTCTTTCATACCTCTATCCCAGTCTTGTGCACTGGGTACATAGTAGTGTCTCAGTAAATGGTTCTTGAATGAATGTCCACGTGGAAATTGAGCTTCCGTAACTTCTCGGTTGTATATGAAAGCATCTGACTTGCTATGAATATCCTGAGAAATGGATGCCTCAGATTTTCCAGGTTTTCTTTCCTAGCAAAGGCCAGGTAAGGCTGCAATTGCCTGACTTCCTTTTTTGTTTTCTTTGATATCGCACCTGATGTCAGCCCTGCTGTTCTTCAAATGTCAGCCTGACTTGGAGCTGATCCTTTGATACGCTGTTTCATGGGGTTTGCAGCTACGGAGAGTTAGGTGCATTCTGATTCTCTTTGTTTCTATTTTCATGAACTCTTTTAGAGGACAGCGGTCAAAAAGTCCTCAAGGTTAACTGACACCTAAATGGCATTTTTCAACCAACGAGACTGTATTTTTAAACTCTCAAATGTTTGGGACACCCAGTCAAATGTTTTGACACTTGTCCCGATCATTAATGATTTCAAACCATAGTGGCTGGCAAAGAATTCTTGAATCAAAGGTACCAAAGTAGAGCTTCTTTAAGGTCACTGAACATAAAGCAGTATCTTTTAGTTTCCAAAGGAGGTGGGCACAGCTTGCTCTGAAGAGAAAAAGCAGCATGCCGGCTCCACTCTTCAGATTTGGAATGCTACGTACAATGTGGCCTCCGCAGCATTCTCAATCAATCTCCCTCCCTCCCCCCCCCCCCCCCCCCCCCCCCCCCCCTCCCTCGNGCAAGCCAGCTTGCCCAGAGAAGAAGCTGGGTGCTGAAGCATCTGTGGGAGCGACTGCTTCCTCCTTGGGGCAGCCCTTCCCACGGCATGGCCATGCCAGCCCATGTGCGCCCGCTGCCAGCCACGCCGTCGGCATCTGCAGCAGCTGCTGCCGTTTCAGGCCGCCAAGTCTCCATGTTTGCCTGGAAAATGTCATTCCTTCGCCTCTCATCGTATTCAGGCTCACTCATCAGTTTGGTTCCAGCTGCCCTCAAATGTATTCAGAATAAATGGTGCACGAAGGACAGTTTAAACTCAGCAAAGCGGTGGCAGGCAAGGCATCTCCAGTTCACCGGGCTGTTCTTCCTTAACAACCAGTGTCGTATTGTCATGTAAATGCATTTCTGGCCGAGGACACATTGGCCGTGTCTCTGTTTTGGCAACTGAAGAATATCCCGCCGTTGCCAGGCAAAGAGAAGAGGGTATATGAAGAAGCATGGAATGACGGGTTAATGCAAGCTGCTTCTCCTTTGTTTTTCAATCTCACTGCCCAACATCAAGCTGGACTTTACCAGAGCAAAAACGTAGTAATGTCTCTCTTCCCTGCCTGTGCCTTGCACCGTGACCACACTCAGTCTTGCTCCAGATTCTCAAGTTCAGTATTTGATCATTTTGGAACTGAAAATATGATAAAGCCATCGTGAGAGGGTTTTTTTGTGTGTGAACTATGAATTAGCGTGATATATGAGTTAGCATGCAGTAAGCATACAAGAATCTCACCTAGAATTTCACTCTTACAATTCAAATATGGGCTCTTCCCCAGGCATAAGAATAGTTTAACTCAATTTATAATTTTTAAAGCTTTAAATTCACTTATTCAAATGACATCACTGCCTTGCTGCCATTAGGACATGACTTTGAATTATTTTTCTAGGGGCTAATTGATGAGTAATGCAGACAGGTTTCCACTGTGTGGTCGGCCTCCTTCATGATCCATTTGCCTCCTAGTTAGTGAGGGCTGAAGACTCTGTGGCCAAGAGCAGAACCCTTTTAGGCATTAAACCTATCACTTCAACCTCATTAGAAATAACTAACCACAAAAATGGTCATTAGAAAGTAAAGTTTCCATCCTGTTAAGTTCAGTCCTCATTTTTGAGATTGAGAAACAAAAATCATTTTTTGAAGCCTAAATCACTCCATAAAAATTGTCCTTCTTCATTAGCTTGGCTCACATGAGAAAATATTAGCCTGCTTCTTTATTGCTATAATCACAATAAACATTGTAAAGCTCTGGCTATGTACTAAAAGGTTTACTTAAAAGGAGTAAATGTTGGGGCACCCGTGTGGCACAGTCAGTGAAGTGTCTGACTCTTGGTTTTGGCTCTGGTCATAATTTCAGGGTCGTGGAATTGAGCCCCATGTCAAGCCCCATAACAAGCCCCACTTTGGGCTCCATGCTCAGTTGGGAATCTGCTTGAAGTTTTCTCTCTCCCTCTCCTTCTTCCCTTGCCCCTGCTCACGTTCTCTCTCCCTCTCTCTCTAAAATAAAAATAAATAAATAAATCTTTTTAAAAAGTAGTTAAATGTTAGGCACCTGGTAGCTCAGTTGGTTAAGTGTCTGCCTTCAGCTCAGGTCATGATGCCAGAGTCCCAGGATGGAGTCCTGCACTGGGCTCCCTGCTCAGGGGAGCCGGCTTCTCCCTCTGACCCTCCCTGCCCACGCTCACTCTCACTCTCTCTCAAATAAATAAATAAAATATTTTACAAAGTAGGAAATGGTAAATTAAATTTTAATTCTTATAAAACTCTATGAAACAGCTATTATTCTAGTATTACAGGTGGGGAAACTGAGACACACAGTGATCCCGTAGACTGCCCATTGACAGATGGTGAGTGGTGGAACAGGGATTTAGGCTGAGGCTGCAGGTGCAGAGACCATACTCTTGACCATCACCCTATCCTGTCCCCTCCCCCATGAATCTTGCACTACCAACAGAGGCAACAACAAACAATACATGCTGTCTCTGCCTTTTCGTTTTTGTTGTGATTCCAAGCATTTGTGGTCCAATTCAAATGTCAGCTTTTTCAATTCACTTTGCCTGAGACCTTCACCCAAATAAAAATTATTGTCTATATATCAGTGTTTTTGTAGCACTTTATTCATGCTTTTATTTTGAAACTATATACTAATATAGGTATTTGTTTATGTACCTTTCTTTCTTAACTAGGCTTGGACCTTCCTGGGTTCATATTTGTATTTCTAGCCTACAGGTGGTACTCAATATTGATTTATTAAATTAACTGGATTCAAATAAAATAGTTGCTACTGTGCCTTCATATGAATCTGAAAATTNTATTTGTATTTCTAGCCTACAGGTGGTACTCAATATTGATTTATTAAATTAACTGGATTCAACTAAAATAGTTGCTACTGTGCCTTCATATGAATCTGAAAATTAAAAAAAAAATTAAAGGAATTTATATAGCTGAGTATTCCTGTACTGCAATACATAAACTATTCATTTGCCTTATTTAATATATACTTAGTACCAAAATTTGAACAGGTGTAAACATTAAGAGTCGGGAGAGCAAAAACTTCAAATCCTGATCTAAAAGGAATCTCAGGGGGCACATAAGTGTTACTTTCTGCTCAAGGTGTACTTGTAAATATCCACGAACTTTATTAAAACTTACTCCATTCTATTTTGCCAATGCCAGTCTGGTTGCAAGCTGACCCGGTTAGGTCATATAGTTTACAGTTTAAAGTAAAATGATTATTTGCCCTCCCTGATTATGGCTGTCGTATGAAATTGCTATGAAAAAGGCAGAGAGAGGGGCCTGGGTGGCTCAGATCATGATCTCAGCATCCTGGGATTGAGCCCTGCTCAGTGGGGATCCTGCTTCTCTCTCTCCTTCTGCCTCTTTCCCAAGCTTGTGCACTCTCTCTCTCTCTCTCTTGCTTTCTCTCTCTCAAAAAATAAAATACTTAAAAAAAAGAAGAAGAAGAAAAAGGCACAGTGTACGCTTTTATGCAGGCCTCTCTCCTTCAGCACAGCCCCCTCATGTGCATAAAATGATCACGATGTTTCCTGTTCCATATTGCTCGCATGCCTTGGGCATGGATCTGTACCATCGGGTGATCCATCATTATATCCTCACATGTAGACGTGAGCAAGTCCTCCCCAAGGGACTGACAATGAAGAAAACTAGCAAATTCTTCTTCTTAAAGAGAAGACTGAGTTTACATCTGAGGATGTAATTGACAGTTACCCTATACTGGTCAAAGAGGGGTTTTCAATATTCTCTCTTTTCCTCATTTTCCACATACATTCCATTAGCCAGACATGTCAGCAAAACCCTCAAAATACATCCTAAACCTGATCACATTTTTACAAGAACTCCCTGGTCCATGCCTTGCCTGAGCTTATATTTGCTATATAGTAACTATTCTAACTTGCCTTCTGGCTTTCACTTTTGAACTCTATCCTCCAACTGCAGCCAAGTGTTAACTTAAAATTGTAAATGAAGTCACGTCACTCCTTGGTTTTCATTGACTTTCTTCACTAGCTTCTTTACCCTTAGAATAAAATCCGAACTCATTACTATAGGCTTATGTGATTTGACCCTGGCCGTCCCTTCAAACTCTTACCTCTTCAACTCTTACTCTCTGCCTGGAATTACACTAGCCTCCTTGGTGTTCCTTGAATATGCCAGACACATCTTATTACAGGGCCTCTGAACTTACCTCCCAGTCTCTCTGCTCGGAATCCTCTTGCCCCACACACATTCACGATATTCATTCCTGTTTAATTCATCACTATGACAGAAAGCACTTTTTCTAAAAATACTCTTCCCCAGTCATACTTGATTCCCTTACTTGCTTCATTTTTCTTGACAGCATTTTGATTTATTTGTTTATGGCATGTCTTCTACTGGAATGTAAGTTCTGAGATTAAGGACTGTGGTTCATCGTTTTCTCTCACAGATAAATATGGTACATAGGTAGTCAATACATATTTGTGGATTGTATGAAATTCAATTTAGTTCTTGGCCTCACATACGAGTTTTTAGGAAGCATGGTTTAGTACCATGAAATATGAATAGTTCAATTTCAATAACTACTAGTAACCTTTTAGGAAAATTCATGAAAAATATTAATTTCTTTAGTCTTTGAAGAACATTACTGATACAGGATAGAATGAAAATGATGTGGATATGGATCTAGGGACACAGCAATAGAGAGCAATTGAAAATGAGAGAGACAGAACCTGAAAGATGGGGTCTTTCCTGTTTCTAACAACTTAAATGTGAATCCTGTACTGATACACTTGGCATGTCAAGATCCACCAGAAATCTTGTTAGTGAGGTAGACATGAATGGTAAGATTAGATATTTAGACCTTTTTAAGCCTTCCTGGGAAGTCAACAGATTTGAGGTAATGCTTTAAACTTCAAGCTCTGACAAGGTTTGCCAAACTGCAATCCTTTGGGTAAATGCCACCTGAGCCTGCACATCTGAGGCAGACCTGTGGGAGAAGTTCAGTGCTACGGGTAGGAGGAGTTCATTGCATTATCTGCAGGTTGCACCTGTGGTGTGCTGGAAGCAGAGGTTCTCTTTAAAAACAGGGTTGCATTTAGACTCCATATGAACTGTTTCATACAGAAGTAACCAATACTGAGAAAGCTTACACTCACAGAGCTCTAACCTTTATTTTGAATGATTTTATTGAATGACTACTCAGTGATTTTCTAAAAGAACCTTTTTGGTATGCTGATCCTGTCGTACACTGCCAGGGTTATCTATCATAAAAACATAGCTCATAGGTAGGTTGGCGGCATCCTGATGATGGCACTGACAATAAGAGTTCAGCACTTGGCTGAAAAAAATAAATTTTGCACCACAGACTTGATAATAGGTTGTAATCTTTCACTACTGGAGGAACAGAGTTATAGAATTTTGGAGCAATCACAGATTTACATGGCATCTACTCAGACTCCTTCACTTTAGAGTTACAAGAAACCAGTCCCCAAACAGGGCAGTCTCTACCCACTGACAAATTAGCTGGCACTAGAGGGGAAACTGGAACCTGGTCTTCTGATTCTTACCCCAAAGATCTTTTTTTGGGGGGGAGGGCTTTACTTCAAGATTATGAGTGGGGTAGGCAGAATTCTGGCCCCATGACCGTATCCTCCTGGTATTGTACACATAATAAGTTCTCTCATATAGCAAGAGTCTTTCCAGATGTAAATGAAGTTACTAATTCTCTGAAATTAATATAGGGACATTATCCTGGATTATCCAGTTGTGCCCAAGCATAAAAGGAGCCTTTAAAAGGAGAAGAGGTGGAGAGATTGAGAAGTCAAGAAGGCTTAGATGTGCCAATGGGGGAGACATCTCGGAGCTGGGGGGAGATCATGAGTCATAGAATGTGGACAGTAACTAGAAGTCTCAGCCATCAGCCAGCAAGGAAATGGGACTTTAATCCCTCAGCGACACAGAACTAAATTTAGCCAACAACCTGAAAGAGGCTGGAAGTCGATTTTTCACCAGAGCCTCCAGAAAGAAATACAGTTCTGAAAGCACCATGATTTCAGAACCCAGCCGAGTCATGGAACTGAAATAATAAATGAGTGTTATTTTAAGCCATAAGTTTTTTGGAACGCAGCAATAGAAAACTAATACATCCAGTTTGTCAAAATGCTTCTCCCAGTTTCTCGTCTTTTATAGATCTTATAAGGTCCCCTCAATCCCCCCCCACACCACTTTTTTTTGTTCAATTCCTCAATTCCTTCTCTAAGCAGGGAGATGTTTATGCAAATGTCAACTTGCAATGTGACTTCCACCCACATACTATGAGGCTTTCGACTATCTGAGTAAAAGCCCTCAGATCTCTGTGGAGGCGTCTATTGGGATGGATCTCTTATGTCCTCACAAAAGTTGCTTCTAGCCCTTCTTCTTTGGCCGTGTTTGCTTGCTCATTTCCATTGCTTTGCCAGTGTCCCAGCATATCCCGAGATCAGTCCTATCTAACATGAGGGAGGTTCTGCAGGATGCTCCCAAAGCTTGGAATCTCAGGAAGCAGGAGCTCTGCTGGTTCTGCACAGAAGCAGAGAGAATGGCTTGCTCCGTCTCTCCATTCCACTCATGGTTGCTGGGCTCCGGAGCAGCTTTCTCTGGGCATGTGGCATTCATGAGGTCGTTTTCACTGGTTGTGAGGAATCATGTGACCCTTCATAGCCTTCTGCTTTGTATCATCTCTTCTTACAAGTAGAATGAAAACCAGTTCATGGGAGGTGATACAGAAATCCTGCCATCTTCTTGTCCTTTTTTTTCCTCCCTCCCCTTTACCTTGGCTTCTCACCCAGTGAAACATGTTTTCTCCCAATGACAAAAATAAAAACTCCTTCCCACTCTAATGGAGAAAAGCTGGTGGCTGGGCATATATGTATGTGTGTAATATTTCTTATAAACTTATCAATTATTTGCCCTCAGTTAAAATAAAATAGACAACTTTCATAATCATTCTCAGCATATTTTGGTAATAGACACTGAGTGGACTGAGTCATATCCTTCAAAAAGATATGCCCACCTCTTAATCAGCAGAACCTATGAGTCATACTTTATAGGGCAAAAGATGTGATTAAGCTAAGGGTTTGGAGAGGAGCTTATCCTAGATTATCCAGGTAGGCCCTAAATCCAATGACAAGTATCCTGAGGAGAGTGAGGCAGGGGTGGGAGGAATCCGATAGACACACAGGGCACACACATGCAGAGCGGAGGAAGCAGTATGGCCTTGGGGACAGGGGTTGGAGTGAGGCACTCACAAACCAAGTAATGCCTGGAGTCAGCAAAAGCTGGAAGAGCAAGGAATAGATTCTCCCCAAGCATACCTTGAGAGAGTATGGCTCTCTTGGGATGTTGATTTCAGTCTGTGGTTTCCAGAACTATGAGAAGATAAATTTCTGTTGTTTGAAGTCAAGGCTGTGGTCATTTGTCACAGCAGCTCTAAGAAGCTAATACAGACAACAAACCCTTAGATTCTAAAATTGTGTAATATATACAAAATTCTGTCTACTTTCCATGCTTCCTTGTAAGGAGGAGCTCTACTACAGATAAATTAGTGTACACTGTCCCTTTGTTAGATGTTGAACTTATGAGAATATTTGCTCAAAGTATTTGTCAATGAACTGTACATTATTAATTTGTATTTATTGAAAGCTGACACTGAATAAAGTCAATACTCCAGGAACTTGGGGGGAGGGAAGGGGAAACAGTACAGAAAATGAAATAGTAATATAATAATAATTGTAATAATAATAATAATAATAATAATAATAATAATAATAGTACCTGACCATTTTGGGCACTATGTGTTAGACACTGTTCTAAGCACCCAGCATGTAATACATTTATATATTTTGATATCTAACATCCCCACGTGGTTGGAACTTTTATTTATCCCACCGTAGAGAAAATACTGAAGCAATGACAAGAGTCAGGTGATTTGCCCAAAGTCCCAGAGGAAGTGAGGGGCAGAGCTGGAATTCAAAGGCTGTACTCAATGACTGCCACAGCCTTTGGTGATGGGGAGAATTATACCTCAGGGTCCGACAAACTGACGAGAGAAAATTTCAGTTGCTGTGGAGCTCAGCTCCAAATTAACAAACATCACTACTATCTGATTATTTACTTAGATTTAGGATGATTTCCAAGAGATGAGTTCAGATTCTTATGAGACATTGTAATGATACCGTGTCCTAAGTATCCATGTTTCTCTTCAGGGTTGAATTCAGTCTCACCACTGGTAAGAGTGGGGAATACAACATCTACGTTCTTTTTTATTTTTTTTTAAATTAATTTATTTATTTTAGAGAGAGAGAGAGACAGCATGAGCGGGAGGGGCAGAGGGAGAGGGAAAGAGGATCTCAAGCAGACTCCACAATGAGTGCAGAGCCCGATGTGGGACTCAATCTCAGGACCCTGAGATCATGACCTGAGTGGAAACCAAGAGTCAGAAGCTTAACAGATGGCACCACCCAGGCGCCCCTACAACATCTAAGTTCTAAGTGTTGTTTCTTTCTTTCTTTTTTTAAATTTGGTAAGCACAGTTCCCAAAGTTCTCCACCCTTACCTAGCTCTTGTCTCTGACAATCAAGGCTCTGTTCCTACTAAATGGACTGCATGAAAGAGTCACATCCAGAACAAGATCTTTTTCACTGGAAGGATCCCTGGCCTGGGAGGTGAAGTGGGTAGGGCACAGTAAGAACTGTTTGTTTTACTTGCAGGGGCCCCTTATTTGGAGTGGTTTAGAATTTCCTGGCTGGGCTGCACCATCACAAGCAGATGTTCGAAGCCCTTATGCTCCATGGAGGTGAAGCTAACAAACAGCCCCTTCGAGAGGCTTCTCTCTTTCACTGAGTTGATGGACAAGAGGCTGTGAACTGATAGACCAAACAGTCCTTGTGGGGGTTGAAAGTGCGCCAAACAGCTGCCTCCTTTGAGAGAGGCAGGGAGCAGGGCCTCCCTGGCAGGGGGAAGGGGGGTGTGTGTGTGTGTGTGTGTGTGTGTCTGTGAGAAGGTGTGCCAAAACAGTAAACAGAAACCATGAAGAAATTTCAATTTATGTTGTTACAAAAAGAGGAGGGAACCAAGGAAATTGAACTTTCAGTGAAGTCTGATAATTAAACTCAGGAGTACTGACAGGGTAGCTGAACACAACAGATAAATAACTACTTTCTGGTAATTATAAGCCAGGATGGTAACATATTAGACAAGCTGGTTCACTTGGTATTTTCAAGTCTGACATTTCGATTCTAGGGGATATTTGGATCTGTGCTAACAAACTTCTTTCTTTTTCTCTGCTCACTTTCCCTTTCCCACTCACCATTGCTTGCTGAAAATGAAATATGATTTTAGGGCAGTACTTTCCAGCACATTCTGTATGTACACTTTATAAGACAAAGTATACCTCAAAGAAAGCCCACTGCTGCTGGGCACAGTTGCCGAGATGGTGCCTGCTTTTCTAAACATCACAAAATATTATTAAAAAGAACCCAGGCATCTCCTAATAGAAAAACATGCTGCAAATTACACATTCTATTTATAGGCTCTCCTTCATTAATCATAGACCGCGTAAGCTTTTAACAAATCATCTCATAGCACAAACACTTCATTTCACAAAGAAGAAACCGAGGCAAAGAGTTCTTTTCTAAGATGCACTCTTTTCGAATGGAATAAAACAGACACTTAAGTCAAGGGAACAAAACCATTCTCTTTTATGAATAGAAGTGACACAGAGACACACAATTTTCCTCCTCTCTTTGAGAGGAATGTTAGAATACTTTTAACAGCTGAATTTACATAATAGTATAGAGATTTTATCCTTTTCTGTGTGGTGTGTGGACTGGATGGGTGCCATGGTCCTCAGGCAGGAATGAAAATGAATGCTTTTTCTGTGCGGGTCCCATCACGAAACCACCCATGAAGAGCTAAGAGGTGTCCCTGTGCGCCTCCAGCGTGAGTGATCCGAAGTGTCCCGAGTCCAACTCCAGATGGTATAGATTTGACTTGGTTGACCTTCAGCTCCATGTTTTCTTTACTTTTTTAATTCACAGAGGCAGTGTCCTCATTGATTAATGTCTGTGGGAAATCAAGTCCCAACGCCAGCCCTATGGCCTGGCAGGGAGACACTTCCCAGCTCTGTTTGAGAAGACTGTCCACCCCACTTGGCACTTGAAACAGGCTGAAAGGGAATGTCTTTTGTTGTAAACACCTAATTTGTTTATTTTGAACTGTCTGAGTAACTAGATCAAAGACCAATGTCAAATGCCCAAAGCAGTGTTTGTCAGCAGTGGGCTTTTTTTTTTTTTTTTTTAAATTCTTGTCCTAAAGCAACTGAAAGGGGAAAAAAGACTCATACTGTATTTCCACAAAAGCATAGGAAAGTTCGCTTTGGCAGCCTCTTGCAACAGAATGAATACATGCTACTGAGTACAGACCATTTGTCTCCTGATTACAACAGACCCCAGGGGAACTGGTGTTGGCTTTGAATTCCACCCCTCTTTCTCTGAGAGTAGCCTTGCTGTGACAGTCCCACCCCCAATCCTCAGAGCACTGAGCAGTCCCTCTTCCCTGTGTGTTTTAGTCTGTGTTCTACATTAAAATAGGGTTTTCTTGTTTGGACCTGTTGACTTGTCTTGAAAAAAACATATTTTTAAACTGTTCTCATTTAGATTTCACTGGTGGCCGTCATGAATGCAGTTCTTGTTCATGTGAGTTTCACACACATGACAACAAGTGTTGCAATGTAGAGGCAAACAAAGAAGTGGGGCCTGAAAAGGGCATCTGGGCCCTAATATGAAACATGGAGGTAGCTAGTGATGCTTGAGCCCATTTGGACTGCTTGCTTGCTGGTTTATAAAGATTCACATTACGTTTTTCTCCTTGCAGGATTATTATTTTAAAATGGGGCAAAATGTGTCTTTATTATCCTCAAAGTGCACTTTTTTGTTAGACAGTCCCGAGGGTGGCCAGGAATATATTTCCCTCGATGACATCCGTTTTCACTGATAACCCATAAGCACGGCTCAGACCACCACTGGGAGTTAGAGCTTAGGCTGAAATGCTCAGTTCACACTTAGCAGCAGTTGCTGCTATTGCCATTTTTTTT
>LNAC01000110.1:2977963-3135386 GCA_002007465.1 Ailurus styani | reverse complement strand
GAAGGTGTGCCAAAACAGTAAACAGAAACCATGAAGAAATTTCAATTTATGTTGTTACAAAAAGAGGAGGGAACCAAGGAAATTGAACTTTCAGTGAAGTCTGATAATTAAACTCAGGAGTACTGACAGGGTAGCTGAACACAACAGATAAATAACTACTTTCTGGTAATTATAAGCCAGGATGGTAACATATTAGACAAGCTGGTTCACTTGGTATTTTCAAGTCTGACATTTCGATTCTAGGGGATATTTGGATCTGTGCTAACAAACTTCTTTCTTTTTCTCTGCTCACTTTCCCTTTCCCACTCACCATTGCTTGCTGAAAATGAAATATGATTTTAGGGCAGTACTTTCCAGCACATTCTGTATGTACACTTTATAAGACAAAGTATACCTCAAAGAAAGCCCACTGCTGCTGGGCACAGTTGCCGAGATGGTGCCTGCTTTTCTAAACATCACAAAATATTATTAAAAAGAACCCAGGCATCTCCTAATAGAAAAACATGCTGCAAATTACACATTCTATTTATAGGCTCTCCTTCATTAATCATAGACCGCGTAAGCTTTTAACAAATCATCTCATAGCACAAACACTTCATTTCACAAAGAAGAAACCGAGGCAAAGAGTTCTTTTCTAAGATGCACTCTTTTCGAATGGAATAAAACAGACACTTAAGTCAAGGGAACAAAACCATTCTCTTTTATGAATAGAAGTGACACAGAGACACACAATTTTCCTCCTCTCTTTGAGAGGAATGTTAGAATACTTTTAACAGCTGAATTTACATAATAGTATAGAGATTTTATCCTTTTCTGTGTGGTGTGTGGACTGGATGGGTGCCATGGTCCTCAGGCAGGAATGAAAATGAATGCTTTTTCTGTGCGGGTCCCATCACGAAACCACCCATGAAGAGCTAAGAGGTGTCCCTGTGCGCCTCCAGCGTGAGTGATCCGAAGTGTCCCGAGTCCAACTCCAGATGGTACAGATTTGACTTGGTTGACCTTCAGCTCCATGTTTTCTTTACTTTTTTAATTCACAGAGGCAGTGTCCTCATTGATTAATGTCTGTGGGAAATCAAGTCCCAACGCCAGCCCTATGGCCTGGCAGGGAGACACTTCCCAGCTCTGTTTGAGAAGACTGTCCACCCCACTTGGCACTTGAAACAGGCTGAAAGGGAATGTCTTTTGTTGTAAACACCTAATTTGTTTATTTTGAACTGTCTGAGTAACTAGATCAAAGACCAATGTCAAATGCCCAAAGCAGTGTTTGTCAGCAGTGGGCTTTTTTTTTTTTTTTTTTAATTCTTGTCCTAAAGCAACTGAAAGGGGAAAAAAGACTCATACTGTATTTCCACAAAAGCGTAGGAAAGTTCGCTTTGGCAGCCTCTTGCAACAGAATGAATACATGCTACTGAGTACAGACCATTTGTCTCCTGATTACAACAGACCCCAGGGGAACTGGTGTTGGCTTTGAATTCCACCCCTCTTTCTCTGAGAGTAGCCTTGCTGTGACAGTCCCACCCCCAATCCTCAGAGCACTGAGCAGTCCCTCTTCCCTGTGTGTTTTAGTCTGTGTTCTACATTAAAATAGGGTTTTCTTGTTTGGACCTGTTGACTTGTCTTGAAAAAAACATATTTTTAAACTGTTCTCATTTAGATTTCACTGGTGGCCGTCATGAATGCAGTTCTTGTTCATGTGAGTTTCACACACATGACAACAAGTGTTGCAATGTAGAGGCAAACAAAGAAGTGGGGCCTGAAAAGGGCATCTGGGCCCTAATATGAAACATGGAGGTAGCTAGTGATGCTTGAGCCCATTTGGACTGCTTGCTTGCTGGTTTATAAAGATTCACATTACGTTTTTCTCCTTGCAGGATTATTATTTTAAAATGGGGCAAAATGTGTCTTTATTATCCTCAAAGTGCACTTTTTTGTTAGACAGTCCCGAGGGTGGCCAGGAATATATTTCCCTCGATGACATCCGTTTTCACTGATAACCTATAAGCACGGCTCAGACCACCACTGGGAGTTAGAGCTTAGGCTGAAATGCTCAGTTCACACTTAGCAGCAGTTGCTGCTATTGCCATTTTTTTTTCCTTTCTCCTTTTGTTTTGTTGCTCATTTCCTTAAAAAGAAAAGTAAACCCCAAAATATTTGCAAAGGCTTCCTCCATTTCAGATTATATAAATTTGGTTGATCCACATGTCTCTGTCTGCTTTTATATTCCTACTCACTTTATTTTCCCCACTCACAATTATTTTTCATCTATGTATATATGAGATGTAGACATACATATATATGCTTTATGTATATGGATATATAAAGATGAAGCAGCACCAGAGAGCGGTCATTTGGCAGTTTCTACTGCATTATGTTTTCAGTGCTGGAAAATGCTGGAACAAAGGCATCCCAAGTGCTACTGACTGGGCAGCAACACACAGCCCTGCTGGTGAGGCTGTAATCAGCCTGTCTCAGATGAAAATGCATGCTTTTCAGTTGGAGATTTTTGTATTTATCTTTGAAACGCATGCTTAGACCATGCAGGCAAGCGATGGGTCATTGCCATGGCCTCACATGGCCCACCACTTCTCAGAGCAGGATGGAAGAAACAGAATGGCGCCTGTCAACCCTCTTAGTATGAAGTGGTCCAATAGATGCTTTTAAAACACAAAGAGAGGCCCTGCTCATGTCAGTCAATTTTGAAGACACGTTTTTATCAGGGATTTCGTTCCTGTCCTGTTCTGGCCAGAGATGCACGTGGGGAAGACGTGCAGCCGCTGCTGACATGTTACTCCTGAACAGTTCCAGCAGGGGGTCAGGGGCGAGTAGCAAGAAGAGGATGAACTGAGAAGGTAGTGGGCAACCCCAGCACTGGAGATGGCAAGGGAGTGGTATCTAGGTCACACCCCAACCCCCATGCAATATACACCCCAATCTGGAGTGAGAGCACTTCTATGACCCAACATAGTTCTGTTGTACCCCTCTGGAGTCAACCCCCCTTCTGGTCACCACTCTTCTGATTTCTATCCCCATATTTTAGATTTCGACGTTTGCTTTTGAACGGCCAAGCCATAGAATGCAATACGATATATCAGAAAAACAAATCGTGCTGCTTTGAGAGTTAAGTCTTACGTATAATTTATGTAATCCTTGGATTCATCTGACACTGTAAAATGTAATCTCTGTGTATGAAAGATTTGTTGAGAAAAGTTCTGTAATATTTCCCCTAAACTATTTAGTATTAAAAATGCTTTCTAAAAAAATAACAAAACAAACAAACGAACAACAAACAAACAAACAAAAAAACCAAAAAAACAATGCTTTCTGAAAAGGAGAGATTCCATGAATGATAGAAGTATTTGATTTATAAACTAAAAGCACAGATCTCTTAAGTTCAAGTTTGAAACCGCAAAAAGCCTCCAAGTATCTTAAGACGACAGTTTCACAGTATGGTAGCAACTCTTTAACCTCTGGATTAGGCAAAGTCCTCATTCTTTCTGTAAAATACAGTGATGAATGCAAACTGTATTCTGCAAGCATCTGGCTTCTGTGCTATTGTCAGGTGGGTCTGTTTACTTGCCCCACTTGCTGAACTGGTGCCCAGCAAGCACTTACTGTGTTTATACCACACAAGGTTTAGTTCTTATTGTTACTCTCTCATTTAATAAGTATCACACCAACTAGCCAAATAATGTAAAGGGAACAGTATTGAGTTTCCATGAAGGGAAACTTTATGCTAAAGAAAGACTTCATAAAGTTGATTTGTTAAAATAACAAGAAAGTTGGTATCAAATCAAATAGACTAGACCACTGTAAAAAAAAAAAAAAAGGAAAGATCTCTTGGAAGTCACAGTCAACTGTAGAAACTAAACTAGAAGTCAATGCTGATGCATTATAAAAGTTGTTTTGCTTTTGTTCCTTAAACACTTAATGGCACTTGCTATGCACCAGGAACTGTTCTAAGTGTTCTAGAAATATTAATCCACTTAATCCTCACAACTACTCTCTGTGGTAGGTAATATTATGCCATTTGTCATATAAGGAAACTAGGGCACAGAGAGGCTACACAGCTTCCCACTTAGTCACACAGCTGGCAAGGAGCAGACCTGAGGTTCAGAATCCAGGCACTTTGTCTAGAGGCCATTCTCTTCCCACTGTGCTCCTTTAACTCACTTTATCCATGACAAGCTATCCGTGACAACTCCCTAATTGGCACACCCATTTGCGGAAAAACAACAAAATGCTATTGTCCATCATCAGAAGACTGTGAAGAGTGAACGTTTAAACCTAATTCATGTTTTAGTTAAAAAAAACAAGGTGGCATTACCTGGGTTTCTCTCTTCTTGAATTTCAGCTTTAACCTATTTTCATCCTTGGTCCAATTCGTTCGTAGACTAAGTGGGCTTCTCCTCCTCCACCAATGGCTCAACAAATTCATTTTCCATCAAGTTTTAAGAGAGCACAGCTGTTTACTGGACTTGGTAGTAAGGCCAAGACTATCTGTAAAATAAAACAAAGTTGGATTAAATGACTTATCAGACCTTCTCTAACACTAATGTTTTGTGGTGCCATATATCCAGCCTCTGAGTGGTTTTGTTAGCTTTACTTTGTTTTGAGAACACAGATGTACACACCCTTGAACTCACCCATCCATTTCATAATTGAAAAACAGAGAAAGAGGGTACTTAAGCCCAAACCAGTCATTAGCATTGGAAAAACAGTTAAGTCATTTTCTTATGTGAAGGAACAAAATCTCTCTCCCTTCTTTTTGTTCTTATTTTTATTAACTAAGGAGTAATTGACAGCCAATGAAATGCTCAGATCTTGAGAATACAGTGCTATGAGTTTTAATAAATACATACACTCATGTAACCTACACTTCTGTCAAGTTCTAGATAATTTCCATCCTCCCAGGAAGTTCTCTCATGGCCTCTTTCCAGTCAATACCCTCCCCACCCTACAGGTAACTGCTCTTCTGATTCCTATTGGCATAGATTAGTTTTCCTGTGAGCGTATTTGCTTTTAAATTGCCAACCAATATAGTTTAATACAACATATCAGAAAAACAAATAGTACTGTTTTCTGAAGTGTTAGGTCCAATTTATATAATACTTGGATTCATCTGACAATATAAAGTGTAATCTAGTAGTCAAATAATACCATGGTGATTTCATCATCTGCTGAAATACTGATTTTTAAAACAATCTCTGAGAAAGGATAAAAAAAGTGAATCTAGAGACCTAAGGTTTCCAAGTTTTATCACTAAGTTTCTCTGAATCTCTGCAAATTGTGAACTCTCTTATACCCTCCCTTTTTCTTTGATGCTGCATTGTTCATTTAGAGTGCTACATTTATTTTTTTAAAGACTTTTTTAAAAAAATATTTTATTTATTTATTTGAGAGAGAAAGAGAGTGAGAGAGAGAGAGAGTACACAGTGGGGTGAGGGATGGGGGGAGAAGTAGACTCCCCGCTAAGCAGGGAGCCCAACATGGGACTCAATCCCAGGACCTAGGGATCATGAGCTGAGTGGAAGGCAGATGCTTAACTGATTGAGCCACCCAGGCACCCCCAGAGTACTACATTTAAAACACATTATAAATTCAAAATAAAGTCATTACTTATAAAAGAAATTGCCCTTTGATTATGTACAAGTCTATGTTGATGCTGTAGAATGAGGGACCTCTTATAGAAAAACAAATTACTTTCAGTCACTAGCTCAGTCAGTATCCATTTATTTATAATATTTTGTATTCTATCACATGTCTCTTGAAAAGAATGAGTGTTCCAGTTGTTTATTTCTACGTAAAAAGCTTCCACAAAACTTGAGGGCTTCAAATAATAATCTGTGAATATCTCTGACAGTTCTGTGGGTTGGCTCAATTCCACTGGGCAGTTCTGCCTGGGCTTTTCTCAAGTGGTTGCTGTCTAATGGCAGCTCCATCTGGAGTCCTCTGAAGGCTTCTTAACTCATGTATCTTGTGTTGGGGTTGGCATGGCTGGCACAGCTGGAAGTGGTTGGGTATCTCTCTCCATGTAGTTTCTCCAGAAGGCTCATTTGGTCTTCCTCTGAGCATGGCGGTCTCCAGATACTTTGACTTTTTACTTGGTGGCTGGTTTCTCCCACAGTGAGTCACGTAATCAGCAAAGACAGAAACTTCTAGGCTTCCGTAGGTTTAGCTTTGAAAGTCACAGAGCATCACCTCCCACTTGCTCAATAAGCTATTAGCAATTAAATCATTTCACTATCCAGATTCTCGTGGAGGAGAATTAGACGTCACTCCTCAATGGGAGCAGTAGGGAAGACTCTGAAATTGTCTAATCTACCACAGTGAGGTTGATATTTTTATATCTGTAGCCTGAAGCTTGTGCTTTGAACACTTAGAAGACTTAGAACACTTCATTGCATAATTCAGTATTTAATAGCTAAGATCATGTTTAGATTTGTAATCTTGACCAAGTCACTCCATTCGTTTGAAACTTGGACTTTTTATCTGGAAAACCTGTTCCTTCTCCCCTTCAGAAGGATTATATAGATCCGTGTGATCATTTGTGAAAATGTGAAACTGTGAAAAATCATACAGAGCTAAGGTATTATCCTGGTTATCATTCAAATGAGAATGAATCTGTTTCTTCTACAAAACAATGAAACAAAATAAATATATGCTTAAAGGCATTGAATTCCCCAAGACAAGTCTAAATACTTCAGTTTTTTCCCTACTGTCATGAGCACCTGGCTCACAGGGAGTCCTTCTCTGATCTCTGACACTGTTGTATTTTTTTTTAATAATATGAACACGAATCTCCCTCTGATATTATATTACACAGTCATCATCTACCTGTTTGGTTTTGTGTGTCTTCTGGAACATGAGTCCCTTGTGGGCAGAGACTCCATTTCCACAGTGCTCATAAGTAATTGGCATATACAGGTGTCAGACTCTTAACAAACATTGTGGAATAAATGAATCAGTAAGTAAATAAATGATTGGTATAAATGAGCAATCTGGAATCCTAGTTTGGAAGTCTCTTTACCTTTACATTATTTATCTATTTATCTATCATACAAACTTTATATGAATAAAGTCCTTCCTAAGTTGTAATGTATACACACAATATATTACAGGGGTCATCTTGAAACTAGTCACTTACTGAAGCAACTCCTTTTCTCCATCTCCTGTCTCTGAATATGGCTTCTTACAGCTGTGATAAAATCCTGGTAACCCTTTCTGAACTATTTCTCTGGAAAATGTCTTATTCTTTCAGTCCTGACTACCACTGTCTCAAACCAGGGATTCATCGTGATCTTTTACCTAAAATTTTATTAAAATGTCCTTGCTAGCTTCCTTCTTCATCATTTTTCACAAGTACTAGCATTCTGAAACTTAGGTTTTTTCATGTTATTCTGCTCTGCAAAAAACCTCAGGTGGTCCACCATGCCTCTAGGATGAATTATGGTCTAGTTGTGTCCCCATCTAGTTTCTACCTTTTTTCAACAATCCAACAATGCAACAGTTTGAAACTGGTATGTATATTTCTCTCTTTCGTGGACATACAAATAACCTGGGGATACTGTTAAAATATAGATTCTGACTCAGAAGTTCAAGGATGGAGCTAAAGATTCTGCATTTCTAGCCAGCTCCCTGGTGGTCAGACTGCTCTTGGACTAGTAAGGCTCCATAATGATTGCACAGATCATGCACTTCCACGTACCTGTGTCCTACTCTGTTCTCCCGCCCAGAATGTTCTTTCCTTATCCCACAATGCCTGGTGAATTCCTCTATTTTGAAGACCTAGATCAAATACCATTTCTTAAAGTCTTTCCTTCTACCTCTACCAGAAAGAATTAATTGTTTTCTTGTAGTGCTTTGATACTTGTTTAGTTATGGATGTACTTTTCTTCCTAACTCGTGATTTCCTTGCAGGCAGTGAAGTACCATTATTACAATTTGCATGGGAATAAAAACTTAAACCCAACGTAGTTATTTTGTGATGTATAACATACAGAGTATACAATATATAATATAGAAAATAGAGAGTGTTCACAAAATCCTATGTGAATACAGAGGTATATGAAATAATTGCTGTGTGCCAATTATGTGCTAGCCTACTAGAAAATGCCACATACAGCAGGTGTACAATATGTATCTCTTACACTGGTTTTAAAGAATGATTTTAAGTTCTAACACTTTACTACAGAAAATGCCGGTCTGGACATCAGACATTCTTACTCTCTGCTGAAGAATTTGTTAGACCATAAATTACCTTCCTGAAAAATGTATAATATTTACTATCTAATTTAATGATCCAAAAATCTGTACTGAATCAAAAATAGAAATGTTAAAGTAATTACATTGAGAAGTCAATTTAATGAATGCCCAATATGTGAAAGCATTATTTCTGTAATCTTTTTTATTGCCTAATTTATCATTTTTATTGTTCATTTACTTATGCTATATAGTTCTAGAATGAATTATAATCTCAACCCCTCCCCATTTTTTTCAAGTAGGATCTCCTAGAAAGTCACGAAAAGCTTCTATCTGAATAGAATTTTTATCCTTGTTAAAGTGAATCTATTTGATTCTTATGTGCTTTGGATGATTTCCCTAGAGCCTTCCCTTAATTATATCATACATGTGTTTAAACAAGCATTTGCTTTTCTCACAGTCTAAATTCTTGCAACTTGATCATCTAGGGGGGTCGCAAGATTCAAAGAGGGCTGTTTACAATCACTTAATGGCTGTGGTCTCGTAAGCACAGAATTCTGAGTTAGGAAGGCAAAAGCTTTTTGCAAAGCTTGACTATGTGCATCACACAAATAACCTGATGGCTGACACAAGTCAAGGCGGAACTTCGGTCCCCTCCCCACACCCACCTTGGTGGCAAAACAGGAAGTAACATACATCATGTGTCATTATCACAATGAAAGAGTTTTGTTTTGTTTTTTTCCTGTCATAATATACAGAGAAAAATCTTGTAAGACTGAAGCATCAGCTTTTTAAAAATTGATTCAGCTTTAGCGTCAGAACCTGTTAAGAATTTCTTGCATGATTTTGGCCTAAATTTTAGTACCTTACATATCTGTTATAAAAACCTGTAATTGAAACTTTGCAAAATGCTTCCAAAGCATGTTTAGATTATCTAACAAATCAGATGTTCCAAAAGAATAATGATATTTCTACCTTCAAGTTGATTGTGTTAGAGAACTTTAAGAATTAAACAAATATATATTTGTAAAAGAAATAGAATAGTAATCCAGACATTGCCAGAGGTGTTAAGACTATTAAGAATGATTGATGATGATGAAGAGAAGGGAAAGCTTTTAAAAGGTAAGCTCCAAAAAAGAGTAAGACACTTAAAAAATGAATCAACCATTTGAATTATTTGAGTTTGTTTCATAGCTTGTTTTACCCTAAAATAAATTTTATTTTCCCAGCAAATTACTATGATAATAAAAACAATACCTGCCATGCAACTTTATTTTAGAATTTGGGGGTGGTTGTGGGAGAGGGAATGAAGTTCTACGGTTGCCATGTTTTTAATGTGGGGGAAAAATTTCTTGGAGGTTTTAGTTGCTGAACCGATTTTGCCTGAAAAGAAATGACATGTGTGTCTCGGCTGATGAGTGCCTTGCTCAATGATATAAACTGCTTGATACGTCGATTTGGTTGGAATAGATCTTGAAATGTCAAGCAAACCCTACTTGCTAAGTGTAATAACTTGATGGTAGCCCCAATTATAGTTTGGACAGTCTTGTGTTTCCATAGGCAAGATGGAAATTTTCTTTCATGAATCTGGACAGTATAGACCAGAGTCATTTCAACCCCATCTGTGTGTGGGTAGCTCAGTTTAACTGGAGCATGATTTTTCTACGGGCCATAGAGATGGCCACTACCTATACCATGTGCGTAGCCAGCCAGCTCTGGTTTTTACACAATAATGAAATACCCCATTTCTGAATGACCATTCTAAAACTGTCCACAGTTGTTCTTTGCCAGGAACCAACAGAAAATTGTGGGCTAATCAGCATAACACAAATAGGCTTCTGTCTCTTGAGACTAAAAGTGATGTGCTATTATGAGGGGGGGGGTTTCAGGTTTTATCTTTGCATCTAAAGGGACAGTTATAGTAAACAGTATGAGTATTATTCATGGAAATCACTGGAGATTTTGTTTCTCGTGTTTAGATCCTTATTTGGGTAATATATTGGGGGTGAGATACCTTAAAGCAAAGAAGATATATTCCTTCCTCACTAGGCAAAGTAGAGAGGAGATCTTCATGGACTGCAACCACAATGAGGTAGATAATTACAGTTTCATCTGGGATTGTGTATGCTGATGAATACATGTGACCAGCAACAAAAGAAAGGCCGAAGAGAAAAATGACCTGTCTGGGAGAGGGTTTTTTGTTTGTTTTATTCACTCATTTAGTAAAATAACCACAATATAGGAGAAAAAAAAAGTGCTGTTTTTCTCTGCTAAGATGACAAGTTTTGAAAGGGAACACTGTAGCTCTCTAAGAAACTCAGGGAAGGGCAGCAAGCAGAAATGATCGCATGAGCACCAAGAGAGTGGTCCAAGCGCGGGGGCAGGAGAAAGGGTCACAATGCAGAAAGCAGCAATGGGGCATAACTAGTGTAGGACAAGAATGTTCCCTGTTACCTCTAGTCACTCAGAGACCCAAGAAACTGGGACATCATGAGCCATTTACATAGCATATTTGGACTGCATGGTTAATGCTTGTTGCCCTCTGTTAAATTTCTTCCCACGGCACAGCATTGTGCTCTTTTAAGTGGGAAGCTTTGGCTTATCTAATAGAAATGGTTTCCCAGTTGCTGAGTGGGACCTCATGTGAAGTGCAAAATCGAAGTCCCTTAAAAAAAAGTAACCTAGTCCTTTGGACCAGGGTCATCTTAACAGTAGAATTAAATTATGCAAATATGAATTGAAATTCAAGGTGATTGCTCTATATAATCCATTCATCTTCTCCCTACTTCTCTTTGCCAACAGAAAAAGCTAGACAGTATCTTTTGTTATAGAACAAACTCAAATGGCAGGGTTCACTATAGAGTAATTCAACTCAATTACAGAAGAGACCTCATGATTACTATAAACCATTTGGTCTTTGAAGTTGTCACATTATAAATAGAAATGCTGTAGTAAAATTCCCTTGAGATGGAATTATACTAGATTTGGTCTCCTTTCCCTGCCTTCACTTCCCATTCTTTTATTGTAATGTCAAGTGTCAAGGTAAACACTAGAAGTACTCTAGGTTATGGTGACTTTTTTTCATGATTTTTATCAATACCAGATAAAAGTGACAAATGCCTCACACTAATACCTCTAGCTCAAGTTTGTATCAAAAAGCTAGTTCCAAGGCTGGTACTTTGCATATACTGGGAGCCTAATACCACTGACAGCCTCCATATGGTGCAGGGACTGAACTGTGGATCATCCTGAAAATTCTACCATCAACAACGAATGTAATCACTGAACACAAAACAACAGTAGATTCTAGGTAAGATTCCTATTTTGGGGGGCTAGTGTTAGAAGGGACGACAGGATGATTTCTCTCTATGCCTACCCTCTTTTCAGAGTAAGTAATAACTGGAAGATACTGCTTAAAACTATTAAATTAAACAGAACAAAACAACACATAAAACCCCAGAAATATTATGAGTCAATGGTAGGAATGTTCCTTGTCAAGAGGATGCTAAGCTTCATCCATTTTAAGTGCATATAAAACCTTGGGCTCTTTTTTTTAGGGGGTGAGGGGTTGCAGTCTCAGTCCAAAAAAAGAACTCAAAACATTAATCCTGCCAGTTTAGATTTTACTAGGGATTTAAAGTTACCACTACCTTCCACAGGGTTCATTCATGCTCAGTTGGGACAAATAATGGCTTAGCAGGAGTTGGTTTACAATCCTGGTGGACCCCTGTAGAGTTAATAAGTCCAGAAATACCACTTGGATGGAAACGTATGATAATCATATGATTATCTTTTTAAAAAATCCATTCCATAGTCTCATGTATAAAAATAAAAAATGCACAGGGCTTAGACATCCCTTTATTGTATCAAATTAAATCGGATTTAATGCCTGGTTGTGTGTCATCCAGCTCAGACCCATTTGTACAAGGCTGTAGAGTGACGAGCTGGTTCAGATGAATGAATAGCTTTCTCATTACTTCACCCCCATTCTGCTGTCTCTTTTCCTGTCCTTTGTATTATAATGGAGGACAGCTGTGGCAGTGAAGTGAATATTAACTAACCCCAGTGCCTAAGCAGATTGTGACTTTAATCCCTGCAAATACCACTAAAATCAAAATTTAATTACACTCAGAGTAGCTCTGTTAATGCCTGAAAAATATTTAACAATTAGTGGTTGGCTTAATTAAGCAAACTGCCTTTCACAAAGCAACCTGAAAAGTCCTCCCAAACCCTTCCCCCATCCATTTTTTTTTTTTTATCCCTTAGACTAATTAGTCTGATGTAAGCTCACAGCACTTCATTTACTGTTACTGAGTCTGCTGCTTAGCCGATCTAGGCTCTGAGCTTAACAGCCTGTAATAGAAGGGGAAGGTGTAAAAAGAAAGAAATTAGGTTCACTGCACACAGCTACTTAATAAAAAATAATCCTTTTAATAAACTGCTAATTATTGTTAGTCATTTCCTCATTCATATTCATATCTATATAACATGTATATGTTAACATGTATGCAAAACAATGGCTATCTCTCATTTACAGTATTAGTTATGGAATACTCAGGGAAAGCCCATTAGCAAATAAATTAATACAGAATAACTTCTATCAAAAGAATTATTCTCTGTCCATATGGATTGGAAAACTCTACATTTAAATTTAGAAGGGACAATGTTTGCTTTCGTTTGTAAACTAAACAAAGAATGATGGAAGAATGAAAATGATGAAAAAGTTGTTAAAATGTAAATTCTATGCTTTGATTGATACGTGATTCTACCTGACCTACTTTCTTACATGTTCATTCCCTTATCCAAGCATCAAATATTTATTGATGATTTAATGTGACTTGCTGGGGCAATACAAGTACATTATTATAAATATTTGCATCAACAGCTATGGAATGTTTTAAAATGGCACATACAATCTATGTGGCTTATATGATCTATTTTTTAAATTTCATTTTCTACTAGGATTCTTAGGAAAGATCTTGCATACTAAATAAATGGGAGAATAAAATATGATAACACTTCAAAAGGAGGTCATTTATTTGTCAAACTAAGAAGAGAACTAGGAATCAGAAAACAACAACAACAAAATTGTCTTGGAGAAACAAAACAAGTCCCAGAACTATCAAAGAGATTAGTGACCATGGAATCCAATCAACCGTGTTTTACAGAAGAAAAAACTGAAATTCAGAGTTGAAGTAATCATCCAGGGCCATATGAAGAACTGTTAGAGAGTTACCATAGAGCCCTACAGACCCCCCACTCCAGACCTATTTTCTTTCATCTGATATTGAACACAGATATAAGGTATATTACATGATTTCCCAAATCACAGCAGATTAGAAGCCACAAATCAGAGGCTGAAGGAGAATTTCTAGAAGCTGAGAGTTCAGAAGATGTGAAACAGAACATATGATAAAATTTGGAAACAGCTAAGTAAAAATTTAAGTAATCTAGAAAATACAGTCTCTTGGTAACACTCAAATGCAGGGTACAAATAAATATCACATTTTAAAATTTGATAACGCATACTAGTGCTGCCTCAGCTTATTTCATTGTGTATACGTGTGTGTGTGTGTGTGTGTGTGTGTGTGTGTGTAAGAGAGAGAGATTCCCTCCTCTGGGGCTTTTAAGACAATAAGACACACACACACACACACACAAATGATTAAGATAATAAGCTGATTTTAGTTATTTCCTTTTTGAGTATATCAAAAGGAAAATACTTTCTCTGCTCCTAGTAAATTCTGAGAGTTTCAGCTTCAGTGATATGTTAATTTGTCCAACAAGAAAAAAAAAAAAGACCTACAATCTCATTTTTAAGAGATGTTTTCACCTGTATGGAGTTCTTCCTCTAGGCCTTCCTATTATTCCTTATTTAAGACTAGCTTCTGAATATTTTGGCTGTTGCTTAATTCAATAATCAAGGGAGAGAAAAGAAAGCAAGCATTATTCCTGTGTAAGTGTCTGTATATGTGTTCCATACACCCACACCTAATTCAGCCAGCCATCTCTAATCCCATACAATTCTGTACACTGCCACATAATTGGCAGGTTATGTTTCAAGTCTCATGGTTGGTTGAGAATGGAGATGAAATAACAGTTTATAATACAGAAGAAGGAGTGCATATGGGTTGTGATTGAGATACTTATATTTTGACTGAAGAATTGTGGAGCATCTGTATTAACCACTATAAATCCTTTAGTGGCAGCAATTTAACTTTTTAATAGCAAGGGAAATGGCGTATTATATTTCAAAATTGGTATATTTGAAAAATGGGTATTAACATGATGGTATGAACTGATGCAAAATCTTCTTAGGGGTTTTCCAGAAATAACTGTGTTTTAATGCTACATGCAACTTGTGTTTCAAATTCTTTTGTCTATTAGTCACATACACATATCTTTATTTATTCTTGAATGTATGCTGCATAACTATTAACCAAATGTTCATTCACCATCAAATTCTGTTTCTTCAGTGTGTTTTCTCATTCAAAAGCACATAATCATTCTCCTTAATGATACAAATAATCCACTTCTAATGGACTATTATACCTCTTTTCCATTCTTGAAAAGCATTACTGCTCTTAGGTTTTTAGTTAAATGTTATAGAATTTCGACATAGTATAATATACTTAATTGAACTTTAAGTTTCTCTGTAAAAGAGCAGCAAGTATTAAAAGCCAAACAGAAAAATTGCCAAAGTCAATTCACTTCACTTCATCTGTCAAAACTTTTCATGTGAAAAATGAATGGAAACATTCTATTTCAAGTAAGCATATTTGTGGCTATGGTATTCTCTTTTGACTCTGAAAATCATTTGAAAATAAAGTAGCTTGTCCATGCTTGTTCTCAATTTGCAAAATGTCAGCTGTATCTACAAAATGGTCAGTGAGCCACATCAACTTGACTAATAAGGAAAGAACTGTTCTCTTGGAAGATATATTAAATCTTCCATGTTTCCAAAGTATCACTTCATGTTTTTCAGCAAGACTTTATCTCATAGTGGGCTGGTGGCATAAATATATAACATCACCTCTTCCCTACATCCTATATTGACGCCCTGGCCACACACATAGCACTGCTCCCCCAATCCTCCATCACTAATGTTCTAAGAGAACAGAAAGAAACTCTTAACTAAGTTTAATACTTCTTGTGATTTAAATTTCAAGACGATTTACGCTTAAATGTATAGATATATTTATTCGATCACAACACAGGAAAAAGATCTTAAGCTCATTAAGGCCTGAAGCCTAAAGTAAATAAAGCCTCAACCTCAAATTCTGACTATTACAAAGATAAATAGAATAATAATTTTGGAGGACACAGGGAGCCCAATCTCCCTACTTCAGACACATGGAATCTACTACTCTGAATAAGGAATTTTCAACTTTTTCTTAACTATGCCTAGAGCCGGAGATTCTACAATTAACTAGCAGTGTATCATCCTGATACTTAAATAGTAATTTCTTATGAAACCACTTCCACTTCCTTCTATCAGATTTTCCATGGTGGTCAAGACACCTGTTCGGGACACAGGTAGAAAAGACACCATAATACAATAGTAATTGAGTTACCCCTTCTCCCTTATAGGCTGACCACCTAAGGTTCACTAACTTCTTACTTTTAGAACTTAAATCCTTTCCAAATCTCAGATGTTCTTGAATGTTCTACCTTTAAGTGCTCGTCCTTCCCCATAATGGCCAAATAGTATTTTGAGCTCCCATTCCAGGAAAATACAAGAAGTCTGGTCTTTTACCAAGTGTTTTTCCCCACTGAGTTTCTGGATCTCTCTGAGGAATGGTTTCATGAACTCATTCTGAGTGATCACTTGTCATTTCTAGAAGTTTCCTAGCTTTAGGCCACTGTCCCTTTGGAGTATATAATAAGCCAGTAACTCCATCCTTTTAGTCTTTATACAATAGCCCAACACCTCCAAAATAGAATGTATTTCCAAAAAGTAGTATTTCCAAATTCCTGACAGACAACAATCTTTAAGATTCTGGAATGAGAAGCCAGAATTCCTGGAAATTCTCAGGTAGTCCTGAAATAAGTTCTCCTCTGTTTTCATAATATTTTTTCTGTGATAATGAGTGATAACAAACTAAGTTTTACACTATACTTTCAGAGATTTTATGTAAAAAATGATATAATAATAAAAGTATGGCTTTATAGGATTGTATATTTCAGTAACATGTAAAAATAGTTCTCTGATATGAAAATTTTATGATAGAAAACATTAAAGAAAATAACATTCATATAAAATAAATGACAAATCATTTAATTCACTGGAAGATAATACCACACATATTTAATAATTAGAAATGATCTTCCTTAAAATGAAATTTTAAAACCCACAAGGCATTAATTGCCCTATTACATGATCTTGCTCTTTATTATGATCTTGCTTTTTTCAGTTCAGAAAAATTTCATTTTTCAACAATGTTGATTGAGTTGCTACAAATTTGTCCACAAGCTTCTTTAAGGTTAGTACACCTGTGGTTCTATAAATCTCATTTCCTTTTTCATGATAAAAATATTTTGTTTGCTTACCCTGAATTGAATTTTGTTACTGAAATCAATATTGTTTTTTAATAGGGATTTTAGATTTGTTTCTGAATTCCTGCTGAAATATTCCACAATAACATCTTCTATTTACATTTCTCCTATTCAGATATTTACAAAGAACCACAGCACACATCCAATCCCTGGGAAATGCCAGGGAACATTATTGGGTAGCATTCGAATAACATTCAAGTAACACTTAAATACCCTAGCAAGGTTGACAGCAATACACAGAATGCCATATCAAAATTACTAACTTGAGGATATATTTTGGTTCTAAAACTTATTTCTTAGAACATTGCCGATAGGATTTGTATAAAATACACTAATGTAAATAATCTTACTAATATTTATGTTTGCAAAAAAAAAACCCTCTTAGCAAAAAAATATCTGTTTTCAAAAAAACCCTCTTAGCAAAAATAAAATGTTTACAAAATAACTTGTCAGGGTTAGGAACACACAACATGGCAACAACTACAAGTAAGATGGGTTTAGATCAGAATTATTTCTCTCCAATGTGCTCCTGTCTCGGTTCTGGAAATGTCAACTTTAACCTTTCACTCCTTGTCCACATTTCCTCCTCTTACTTTCAACTTCACGTTGGCAATTTCTTCCACTAGTAATGTTTGTATGTTGACTGTTAAGCTCTAAATCTTACAGGAAAATTCTAATGTTTTTTCCTCTGTTTCCTTGTTGTTGCTTTTTTCCCCTCATGTCAGACAGGTAATAGGCTGAGTAACAAGATTTGAGGGAAGTGCATGTTACCATGCTTATGAACTACGGAGGAATCTGTTTTCTTGATTTTTTGTTTTTTTTCTCAGGATTCAGGAGTAGGAAAAATACACACATTTCCTGAGATATGCTGGGAAAGTATTTCCACATGGGAAAGGTAAACCCAAATTTCTCTCTTAGTTTTCCCAGAGCTGTAATATGGTAGTGGTGGTGGTGATACTTTGTTCATTTTTTGTTATCAAAACTATAAAACATGTAAAAATTAGGATGTATAAAGACCTCTGTGCATATATCACCGAGGCTCAACAACCACCAATATATGACCAATGTTATTTAATTTGTATATCTACCCATTTCCACCACTCCCATCTCTTGGATTGTTTTGAAGTAAATCCTACATATTATATCATTTTATTTCTAAAACACTTCAGTGTAAAACTGTAAAAGATGAACACTTAAAAATATATAACTAACAAGGACAGAGTGGAACTGCCATAAGAACAGACATATAGATCAATGGACTAAAACTGAGAGTTAAGGGGAAAATCCCATAAACAACTATTGTCACATGATTTTGATTATGAAACAGATCCCAAGACATTCAAAGGAAAGAGAGAAAGGCTTTTCAACAAATGTGGCCAGACAAATGAATATCCACATGCCAAAAAACACTGGACTCTTAACTCACACCATATATAAGAATTTATTCAAAATGGATAAAAGATTTAAGTGTAAGAAAACCAAAACTATAAAACTCTTAGAAGAAAGTGTTTGCTGTGACCTTAAATGAGGTAATGTTCTCTTAATTATGACACCTAAAGCACAAGCAACCAAAGAAAAAATAGACAATCTCGTCTTCGTCACAATGAAAACTTTTGTTCCTCAAAGGATATATAAGAAAGTGAAAAAAGTCAACCCACAGAATGGGGAAAAAATTTGCAAATCATTTACCTGGTAAGAATCTAGTATCCAGAATCTATAATGAAATTTTCCTACTCAACAGTAAAAACAATAAAATTAAAAATAGACAGAGGAGGGGGGCCTGCGTGGCTCAGTCCATTCAGCATCCAATTTGGGCTCAAGTCATGATCTTAGGGTCCTGGGATCTGCCTGCATCAGACTCCCTGCTCAACAGGGAGTCTGTCTGTCTTTCTCCCTCTGCCCCTCCCCTTGCTTGTGCTCTCTCTCTTGCTCTCTACTAAGTAAATAAAATCTTAAAAAAAAAAATCAATACTTATCCAAAAAAAATATATAAATGACAAATAAGCCCATGAAAATATGTTAAAAAAATAGTTATTAGGTAAATACAAATCAAAGCCATAATAAGATGCCACTTCACATGCACTAAGATGGCTACAATAAAAAAGATGGACAATAGCAAGTGTTAGTGAGGATGTAGAGAAATTGAAACCCTCATATATTGCTGTTGGGAATGTAAAATAGAGCAGCTGCTTTGGAAAGTATTTTGGCAGTTCTTCTAAAAGGAAAAGTAGTGCTACCATAAGATTCAAAAATTCTACTCCTAGATATATAGCTGAATACCTATGTTCACCCAAAAACTTGCATATGAATATTTATAGTGACATTATTCATAAGAGCCAAAAGGTAGAAATAACCCAAATGTCCCTCAAATAATGAATGGATAAACAAAATATGGTATACCTATACTAGAATATTATTCACTCATAACAATGACTGAAGCACTAATATACACTATAATAAAGACAACTCTTCCAAACTTTATGCCATGTGAAAAAAGCTATAATAAAATGCCACAGATTATGTGATTCCATTTTTATGGAACAGTCAGAATAGGTAAATCCACAAAAGCAAAAAGGAGATCAGTGGTCACCAGCGGTTGCAAAGAAGAGGAACTGGAATTGGAGGGTTATTTGAAAGCAAGAGGTGACACAAGGAGCCCATATCCATTTTCTACTTGGGTCTGCATGAAAACAGTGAAGGCACCAGCTTCCAATTTCTCTTAATGCTTCCAGCATGACCTGGTCCATGCCTTTCAGTGGTCTGAGCACCAGCTGTGTCATGCATCTCAGTGACTGAAATACCAGCTGTGTATCCTCCCGCTCCTCCCCACCTTCCAAATACCAGCTGTGCCCTCACATGCTATTTCCATCAGACGTAGCCTCCCTGGCAAGGCATCATCTCAGAAGTGCACATCTGACCTGTGTGGCATGTCCCTCAGTGGTCCGAGCAATAGCCATGGATGCCACTTTCAGAGTTTCAAGTACCAGGCTCACAAAAGCTTCAACCTCAGCACTTCTCCCGTTTAGTTCTCCTAGACTGAAAAGGACTGTCTGATCTCTACAATGTTGATCTCTTCATATCAGCTTTTCCTCTTCACTCTTTCAGACTTTCAACACCTATGTAACTAATGCTCTCTATTAAGTGCCATCTGTTTATAATACCTGGTGTGGCATCTGCCTATCTGCTTGGTCTCTGACTCATATACCTACAATGCCTGTTTCACTAAATGTTAGTAATAAGTCTGATACATTTAAATTGAATTACAAATCTAATTTTCTTTTGTACTTAGCCCTTGGTTCTGTATTCTGGGTAATATTTTGGAAAATGGAACACTTTTAGTTTATTGTTTTAAAAATAATGAAAATTTAAAAGTCATAGAAATCCTTTCTTTTCTTTTCTCCCTAAATTTTGGTGATTCCAGAAAGCATTATTTTAGCAATATTATCAGGCCAAAAATTAAAATGGAAAGTTTTTGCTGTTTAAAAATATTTTCCTAAATATCAACTTAATTTTGTATCTTATCTTGGAGTAAGATAACTTAGAAAGTAGCTATTCCTTCCTTAGATCATGGTTTTAAAAGGTCTCTTTGTTTATTACCTACCAAGTAGACCAATTACACTTTCACTTATACATATGTATGAAGGATGTGCTTTAAAAGTTAGAAAACAAGGTATCTATATGACTTAAATACTATTGAGGAAAATTGCTTTAACTTTAAATGAGAGCAGATGGAAGATTCATGCGGTATTTTTGGACAAAATTCTGGCATAAAGCAGAAGCACAGAAACAGGAAATAGGCCAAAAATTGGACCAAAATGTTTAAACAAAAAATCATGTGTACTTCACCAATTCTAGTTCTACAGAGGTAAATGACTTGGAATTAAAAGATACATACTATCATATAATCTATTCTTATGTATTCCCTCTGTATCTTAACATATAGATATATTTCCATTTGTGGGCTCAACAGATGTATTAGCATTTTTTGATGACTGTATGAAACATTAAGAAGTAATTAGGAAGGCATCCAAAGCTCATCAGCACATTAATAGGCCCAGAAAGTTCACATTGGCTTTCCTTATATTTCCTGGGTACTCTCATTTTCTGGGAATGGGTCAGCTCTTCCAGTAGTTACAAATCAGCTTAATGTGTAAAATAATCACACAGTGTCATGAATACATACAAAAAAGCACTGGCTTCACGCTTTCTCTTACTTTTACACTGTTGTAAGTATAGTTATTCCCTGCCATTTTTTTCCTTTACGGACACTTCCACAGATAGGTGATGAATCCCATTAGCTGATTTTTTTTTTTAATTTGAGCCCCAAACAGTCCAAAATGATGCATTAATGCCCAAATCTTTTCTCTGTAATAAAGGCTTGTGGCTTAAACTAACTTAGTTAACACTTTTTCTACTTTGAGTGAAAAACATTTTCCCTGGGAAAATATAGTTATTAATAGAATAACAGTGGACTCTTCATTACACATAAATTGCACTTACAGCACAAAACATGACCTCAGATGATTCCTGATATCATCATGAAACAGAAGTTACAAGACATGGGAGGACTTCTTGAAAATGATCAGTGTTTTAAACCCCTTGAGAGTGAAATGGAGCAATTCTGTGACCGCTATAGCTATAAAGTCAGGACAACATTTTAAAATTGATTTAACATTCAATTCTTTGAATTCCAGCTTAAAACCTGAATAAGGTCAAGTTTCAAAACAGATGAGATAGATGCTGTCAAAAATACCCATGCCAAATCTCTGAATTTGTTGAGCATGTTAAAGTCAAATTGCGTGTTAATATTAAAGTCATCTAGAACACTCATGCCATATTCTTAAAATCAAAGTCAGATAGTTCATCAAAATAACAGTTACAATTCTGTTAAAATACATATTTTCTTGAGGTTTCTTACAATTGCTTTACCTCTCAACTGTTCACCAACTGTAGAGAAGGGTTACAATTTGAAAAGACCTGTGGTGCTTATCAACTGTTTACAACACTAAAGAGTGGATGGACCATGGAACATAAGAAGCATTGAGACATGGTGATTGGCTGATGGTATCAACGTAGTCTGTAGTCTGCATACAGTAATTCAGAAGACAGGGGGAAAAAAAAACCTTTAGGATTTAATATACTGAGTTTGTCTCTCTATTGATCAAATTAATTGGATGATTTCCAAATCTCCACTTTAGTAAGTATTTTATTGACATAACCTTTGACCAAGAAGCATTAGATTTCAAAATGTCTTTTCTTATAGACGGAAAATCAATTTGGTTATTTTAATAAATATAATTGTTTGAGCAAAATAGTTGGCTGAGCAATTAAAGGATACCTATTATCATTACTTGGCAGTTGTGGAGACGGGATATGGCATTGAATGTGGAGAACAAAAGAGGAAACAGATTTTCAGCATTGAGAAATGAACTGAAGAAAGCTGTGAAAAAACACTAGGAACACAGTTATGAAGAAATGGTATTAGTGGTACCTGGGTGGCTCATTTGGGTGAGCGACCAACACTTGGTTTCAGTTTAGTTCATGATCTGAGGGTCATGAGCCTGTGTTGGGCTCCGCGTTTAGCGCACTGTCTGCTTGGGATTCTTTTCCTCTACCTCTCCCTCCCTATTTGCCACTATCCCTGCTCTTTCTCTCTCTCTCAAATAAATAAATAAAATCTTAAAAAAGACAAAAAAATGGTATTAGAGCAAAAAAGCAATATGATAATTTTGATTTAATGTGGGAGTGTTGCATTAGAACAACAGTACACTTGGACATTGCTTCTAAATTTTTTATATAATTCAACAGCAAATAAGACAAAACAAAAATTTTAGAATCTTAATTAGAAGAAATTTTGTTTTGAAAATACAATGGATAAACTGTCACTAAAAAGAAAATTTTGAGTTGGTACCAATTTCTTGAAGATGAGATAAGTCAGTCCTCAAGAACCAGACTTCCAGGGTTGGAATCTCAGCTTCCCCTCTTACTAGTCACTTAGCCTCTTGTGTCTCAGCTTTCTCTTTTATAAAATTTGGAAAATAATCAGATTTCTCTATAAGGTTGTAGTAAAGTTAACACAGAGGAGTAAATTAATATATAGAAACAAATGCTCAATAAATTTCAGTGATTTTTATGTCTTCATCTTGAAATAACATATATATGCTCCATTCATTTCCTAATGAAATATAATATCCCAAAATCAACTTTCTAGGAAATAATTTTTAAAAAAATGTCCACTTCATAGTTTTGATCACTGTAGTGTTAATTTCTTTTCATTGCTTACAAGACTATAATAATGACTGCCCTAATTAATGATGTGATCACATGTGAGAAAAAGATGTATAAACATCTCCATACAAAGGGCAGAGAAGTAAATGTACGAAAAAAACCTTAAAATCACTCAGATTTAATTTACATTATCACAGTCCTTGAAATTACACTGCATACAAATGACAACCATGAACTATGAACTTAACCAAAAACCCAACTTTAATTCACATCTTTAAAGCCTACCTAAAAAGACTTAATGAATTTTCTGATTACTTCTACTCTTTTGTTGGATGTGATTGAACTACATTCAAGGGCAATAAAAAGAATACTTTAAGAGTAATACTTGGAGCAAAATCTGGAAATACTTGCTTCTGAGTGTAATCTGAGCGTCCCTAAAATCCACAATTTAAACATTTATGTAAATGTGAACATTTACTTGAAAAGCTTGGTTGATTAAAAGCAGTAACACCAGAACTAAGCCGATGCTTTTAAAATCCATGTCTCCTCAAGAATATTAAGCATATTCATTCCAATGATATTTGTTCTGGGCACTGCTAGTTCATATCATCATGTAATTCTTTTAAAATGACCATATGGGGATAGAGTATAAACCGTTTGCTATTTAGTAATGATATTTTGCCTAATTAAGTTTTCCTGACTTTAGTCTTTCAACAGAGTAAGGAAAGCATACCTACACTCTGTAACAGATGACCAAACTGTATCAAATTGTGTCTCCAAATAGGGACAGAAGCACTGGTATGTGTACATTTCTAGTAGAGCAGAAGTGAATCCAAAATACAATCTCTTGAGTTCAATTATAAAACCCATATGCTTGAGTAAATGCACGATAAAAATATGCAACTTCATTACACATTAAAGGCACTACAAATTTCAGCTTTGATTCAAAAAACACTCAGATTGCTAATGTGGTGTATACGGCTAAAAGGCTAATATCACTTCTGTGTGCAGTAATGGGCAAGTGGGAACATGTGTATTTTCTCTGCTTTAAGAACATGGCCTTTTAATCCAAAGACTTATCTGTGTGGAGGATAAAGGCTGTAATAACAAGGAACACTTATATCATGGTAACTAGTTAAAAGGAATAGCAAAGAAAAAGTACACAGGGCCACTGAAATTAAACAAGTTACACTTTACCACTACTGCCAATATAAACTTACTTTTAAAGTCAATGGAAAGTATTCTTGCCCACCTTTTTGGATAAATTAAAGATAGAGCTGATCTCTGCATGAGGTTTCAGGGGAAAAAATGCATACTAAGTGATAAAGATACCTTTGAGAGCCTGTTTAAAAAAAAAAAGATATGGGAAAGCCCACAAAACTCTGAGTTTATAAATGTGAAGAGCTGGTGATGTATCAAGATAAGTCTGGATGAAAATGTATTTTAATGTATGTAAATGGAAACTATGGGCTTAATCAATTCTCAGTAATTAACCTTTGCTTAAAAGATGTGTACTGAGTGATTCTGGTACTTAAAAGCTATCTCAAAGAACAAAAGTTTTAACTTTATAATATTTCTAGAGGAAGTTACTATTACTGAGGGATAAGCTAGATGTTGAAACTCGAGAAGTCCAATAATCCGGCTCTGATATCGGAAAAAGTTAAAATTCTCATTTGCTTATGTGGAAAGCAAATACATATCACCTCATACAGCTACTGAGACTTAGTGATATATGCAGATTATTTTAAATTCATTAAATTTTATTCTATATGAAAAGTATTATTTTATATTTTTTCTTTATCTATTCTTTAAGACTGACAGTGGTAGGCACACTTTGAGATGGCTCCACGATTCTCACCTCCTGCTATTCATACCTTTCTGTAATCCCCTCATCTTCATTATGGGCAGGCCATGTGACCTGCTTCTAACCAGTGGAATGCTACAAAGGTGATGAATGAGTCATTATATGTAGAGATCACATTTCAGTGCAGCACCTGTCTTGCTAGATTTTCTCTTTGTTGCTGGCTTTGAAGAAGCTGGCTGCCATGTGTCCTACAGCTGCGAAGAAATGAATTCTGCATGAATTAGGGTTCTCAAAAGTGGATCTTCCCCCTGTTGACTCTCTGAGAAGAACCTATGCCCTGGGTGATGCTGAGTTCAGCTTGGTGTGACCCTAAACAGAGAGCCCTTCTAGGTTGTGCCCAGGCTCTGGATCCATGGAGACTATGCGATATGTTTCATGCTGTGAAGGTTGGGCTCATTCATCACACAGCAATAGAAAAAAAAAAATCTATACATTGTATACATTAGTATGCTGGCATATAACACATTTAATGTGTTCATTTATTTTGAATTGAATAGGATAATTTTAGGTAGTTTCCAAACTCCTTTCTTGCACTGTTAAATTTTGCTAGCCATACCAGTGTAGGAATGGCCTCCAGGAATGCTCCAGATGCCTACTCTGCTAACTCACTCACACAGTATGACTGAAGTGGAAGAGTCAGAGGGCTTGTCATGATGCCTGGCACCAGAAGTAGAGGAGAAACAAGGTTTTAAATGTATGGAGTCAAAGTCAATCTGTTGAAAGTTCATCGAAATCTTGTATCTCCTATTTGCAATAATCCTGAAAAAAATTCCCAAATTTGACAACTCTAACCATCTTTGAAGAGTTGTTAAGCTGAAAGCAAATTCCCCACACTAAAAATAACAGAGATTTCATGATCAACAACTCCAGAAGAGAAACTAAATTATCTATTATGATTACAGAAAATAATTTATCAAGATGATTATTATAAGAAGAGGTAATAAAGCAGTATGCAGCCAAAGCTGTAAGAAAAAAAAATTACAGAGGAGTTGTGTTCTTTTCTGTTTCATTTTTGGTACTGGTGGCATTTTTTGAGTTTTTAAAACTTCTACTTTTTTTGTGATTGATTTTTCATTCTAAATAAATATTTACTTCCATATCTGATATAATTTTTAAATTCTTTTTCTTAAATAGAGTGTCCAAAATTGTATAAGCTTCAAGTCTCATGAAACCTAGAGCATGTAAACCAAGAAAGGAACAGCATTTTTAAAATGCTGCTAGCAGTTACAGTGAGATGAAGGTAGATCAGGGTCCATTAGAATGTGTAACGGAAAATCACTGCTGATTTTGACAAGAATTCTATTAGGGGAGTGGTGTGGCCAGAACATAGATGAAGGGATTAGAGAATGAAAGTGCTGTAGTAGGTAACAGTGGTTACAAAGTCCTGTGAAATGTAGAAGTGAGGTTTGGCAAATGGATAAGGTGGCAGATGGAGGGGAATGCGAGGACATGGGGGTTTTCTTTTTTGATAGAAGCAACTTCGCGTGCTGTTGGGAATGCTCCAACAAGAAAAAAGAGATTTACAACTTATGCTGTACAAGAGTAACTGCATGTGATATTCATCCTCCAAAATGACTCCCAGTGATCCTACCTCTTGGTGAATTCACACCCTTCCGTAGACCCATCCCATTTGTATTACAGCTGGTTTATGTGACCAAGAGAAAAACAAAACAGAAGTGATGGGTGGTCCCTTCCAAAATTATTTTATAACAGACAACAGTTTCTACTTGGTCTCTCTTTCTCTTGTATCACTTGCTCTTGGGGGACAAAGCTGCCATATTGTGAGCAGCTATACTCAAACAATATACATATTGTGAGGCCCTAATGGTGGGGAACTGTGGCCTCTAGCAAATAACCAGTGTCCATGTGAAAGAGCTGCAGCCCTAATTAGGCAGGGTAATGACTGTGGTCCCAGAGAGCACGAAGGCCAACTTGGGAGATTTCCCCAGCTAAGCAGTTTCTCTTGGATTCCTGACCCTCAGAAGCTATGAGATAAATGTTTCTTGGTTTTAGTTGTTATGTTTCAGAAGAATTTGTTATGCAACAACAGGTAACCAATATACCCCAGCAGCAAAGTCCTTGAGAAGACAAAATTGGAAGTGATATTCAGCACAAGTAGATACCTTGGCTATTAACAGAAATAGGGATTTGTCTATCTTTTTAACAGGGGAAAAGATAAAGCATATGGGTACAGATGTGCATTGAATTTGTAGATAAGTTTGCTGGACCACTAGGAAATTTTAATTTATTGGCTTTCTTTTCTCAATTAAGTATGAGGCAAGAATTTACTGCAAAGGGGAGGAGGAAGATATGACAGGCTTAAGAACCATGGAGAAAAATTACAAAATAGTCACCTTGGAGAGTGACTTGGAAAATGTGAAAGAGGCAGGGTTAGTGTTGAATTCTGATTGAAGTTTGTGTGTTGTATTTAAAGTGACTTGAATCAAACTGTGTAGTTTTTCTCTAGCAGTATTTAGTTTCTTGGGTTCAGCCACAGAGAAAACAGATGTCTGGGTTTAACCAGAATCAGTGCTTGCTAAGTGAGTGCAATGGAGGGAGAGAGGCCAGGGAATTAAGGGTATTTGCAAAAGAAGTATTTTAACAAAGGCATCTGGAATCCCATCCAGGGAAGAGGAGTGAGAACAAGAGGTTATCAGCAGAGAAAAAGTGATGATGTACTTAGTAAGCTGGAGTTCTTGCCTAAGAATGGTTGCACAAGATGTACTTGAGTAAAAGAGGTGCATGAGGTAAGCTGACAGTTCCTGTGAAGACAGAAATCTAGGGTGAGGTAATGAAATGTGTAGCTGAGGTGAGGTGGGTGGGGAAACATACTGAGCTTGGCTAGGAAAGGCTGACTAGTGGTGTTAAGTAAATAAGTACAAGGGGAAAAAAAAAAACCCTTAAAGTTCTTGAACTGAGAATACTTGTAGAATATATGGGATGATGGACATTACTCAACCCTAAGAGTGAGGGAGCCAAGGATATTTAGTATTCTGAGGAAATGGAGCTCAAGGTCTCCATGGAGACCAAACCATGTATCAAATGATTCTTGGTATCTTGGCACTGGAAACCAAATCTTATTTTAATGACCTTTGACTGAGGCAACTCACAAAACAATTAAGCAGAGAGTCACTGGACTCTCTGGGCCACACACTGCTTTCCTAGCTTCGCTTTGGGTGGCAGCAAAGAACAATGTCAGGAAGGGAAAGACTCTGAATGATATATTCAAGGGTCATCTCACGCCTGTGTACTTGAGAGCTCCAGGGGCTGCTGACCAAAGCTTTATCTTTGATTCTAAATAAATCAGCGCTGTCCCTGTCAGCAGCAGTCCTGAGGCCAGGCTAACTTTGAGATTGGACCCATCTGGCAACCAGCTAGTTAGATTGCTCTCCTGACTTCTGTGATTTCCCAGAAAGTTTGTGCTCCCCTACAGTTTGAGGAGTAGGTGGAAATGGTGGTCAACACCATAGAGTAGTGCTTGGTTAAGCTCATTGTTGACACTTAGAATTATGATGGATTATCTAATTAATATAAGTATGGCCTGTCAGAGCAATGACTCTCATTCTCATTAGGGACATATCAGTGTCTACGGAGAAAAATGTGGGTAATTTGAAATAACATACTGAATCTCATACTAGAATTTGATATTTAGAAAATAAAATAAATTACTTTTGCTATAAAATATTTAAGTCACACGAAAAAGTATAAACGTAATATAAAAGTAACCATGTATATGTTACCCATTCGAGAATTAGGAGCAACAGACCAAACTGAAACTCTGCCTCACAAACCCCACTTGTAAGTTTTGAGTTACATATTCATAAGTAAAACATTCTATTGTTTCACATGTTTTTAAACCAGTTAAATGGTTTCATAGTGTATATAGTATTCTGCAGCTTTTTTTTTTAAAAAAGATTTTATTTATTTATTTATTTAGGGGAGAGAGAGAGAGAGCACAAGTAGGGGGAAGGGACATAGGGAGAGAAAGCAGACTCCCCACAGAGCAGGGAGTGGGATATGGGGGTCAGTCCCCAGGTCCCAAGATCATGACCTGAGCCCAAGTCAAATGCTTAACTGACTGAACCATCCAGGTGTCCCCTGCAACTTGTTTTTGTTGCCCTTATTACTACACTTTCAGATTTATTCATGTTGTTACATGTGGGTCTGGTTTATTCATTTTGATTGATGAATAGTACTCTACTATTTGCCCCTAATCAAGTTCATGTTTCTGCTCTTCTGCTAATGAATATTTACATTATTTAGTTTTTCCATATTACTAGCGATGCTACAGTGAACTCTTTTAGAATGAATCTGGGTGCACACAGATGACAGTGAAATTACCAGGTCTTAAGACATGCGTTATCTCCTGATTTTCTGGTATTTTGATAAATTGCTTTCTAAAGTGGTTGTACAAGTTTACCTTCCCCACCACCAAGCAATTTATGACAATCACTATTGCCTGAAATCCTCTCCAGTTACTTTTAAAATTTTAGTGTGAGGGTTGTGAAATTGAATCTTTTTTTTTTTCTAATTTGAAGTTCCCTGACAGCATGTGATTTTACTAAAAACAAACTCAAGAAAGTAAACCTCAACAAACTTTCTTGGCTGGTAAGAAAACTCCATAGGTTCTCTCTGTGATCCCTGCAGGATGGGGTAAGATGTTGCAGCCCCCCAGGGAGACGTATGGAATCTTCTGGCGTGGGACCAGGTGTTTTTGTTCATCTAAAAGTGGCTTGGTTTTAAACGTGACAAAAAGCTGGGTAGCAGAAGGAAGGCCAAATGTAATTGTATTGGTTCTATCAATACAAGATGAAAAAAGGCAAGGTTGGTACATTAAAAAAAAAATGATTCAGAATGGAAAGGGAGAAAATAAGAAGTTTAAAATCTGCATGAAATTAAGGGTATGATCTCTGTTTCCTTAGAATCTGCCTGTTTGAATCACAGTCTTTTAGTTTACCATCTCACACACCAGTCTCTAAATACGTTCTACTTAGAGCAAACAGCTTGTTGACAGTAATCACAGAAACAGAATTACAAAGTGAGTAGAAATTTTAGGCATCATTTTCATTTTATACATGAGAAAAGTGAAGTACAAAAAGTTACACACTCAAAATGAACAGGTTTTAATGGAATGATTGAAGAAGGAAACAACTGGGATCTTCTGCTTACTACTCTGTTTACTGGACTATTAACTTGATCATCAATATAGATAAAATCTGTCTCTTCTGTGCTCAACTATAACATGGTGGCTGGGAGTAGAGGTTTGGGATCAGAGGTCTGGGCATGACCAAAGCTCAGAAAATGTTATATGCTGTCATCTTGAAGTGGCTTGACCTCTCTAAGCTGTGCTCTTATTTTCAAAACAAGGAAAAGTTTTAATTCCTACTTTTTCTTGTTTTGTAAGAGTACAATGAAATAGTATTTTATTTTCTGGCTCATATTGAGCAATTAGTAAGTGGTAGATATTGTGGTTCTATTTTAACACCTCAGTGTTTGAGACACAATTTAGTCATTTAGAATTCTGCCTGGAACTGCCAATAGAACCATGGGGAAGGCTTTGCTAGAGTCAACTAGAACACCAATGGTTGGGCTAGATCTTTAGCACAGCATGACATGGGATGGCTTTGACTATGTTTTCACTTAAATTTAATAATTTTTTAAATAATTCAATGCTTTAAAAGTTTATTTGCTCAGTTACCTGTTTTTCTTCTAAGACATCTACCTATATAATACTTTGAAGTCTTCACAGGAAATGGAAATGAGAAGCTTACTTCTCTACTTTTCTAGATTATTTATTTACAACTTGATTGAAAAGACCTCTGGTTTACTTCTATTCAAACATTTCATTTCCAAATTCCAAAATATGCTCACCTCAAATCCTTCCAGCATTTTTGAAGGAAAAACAGTGGCTATTTAAAAAATAATTATTTTTACTTGGGTATCCCATCTCTCTTATGTGTTTTTCCCTCCACCACCACGTACCTTAAATTTAAATAATTTATTTTACCATTACTTCTCTCTTGTTTAAATGTCTGCTGCCAGCTCCCATTTCAAGGTATCTGTCTAAGTACCTGTATACACATAAGCTTACATTTCCTCTCTCCCAAAATCCTACTTGGCAGGGGGCAGGGGGAAAACCCAAAACAAAAAATAAGACAAAATCTATAGCAATACAGGAAAATACTAAGTTCCATCAAGTGATCAATAATATTGGGAAACTTGTGAAATCTCTAAAGCTGACAGATGAGATTTTTTTACTTAACCCAACAAAGCCAAAGAAATGCTCACACAATACAGATATAATACAAAGTTGCAGAAATGACAGGTTTTCCTAGGAGGGTTCTGAGTCAGAGCTACAACTTCACTGAGGTGAATGAGGAATGAGGCAATTGCCCCAAATGCGAAATTTGAAGACATGCCCCAAAAAACTCGATAATTAAAACAAATAATGCCTTAAAAATATAACTATATGCAAAAATTCCCTGTTTAGAAGATAGCAGTATTACAGATTTTTTCTTTTGTCAATTTAGCTCAGCATGGCGCTGTTAGTGATCCTATCTTTAAAGATTTGATATTTTATACATTCTAGGTTTTTATATTACTTTTGATTCTTTTTATATTGCACTAAAATACTATTTATCTTGATTATTGCTTAAATTTTGTACCTGAGGCAAGAGCGACATTCAACTTACATGTCTCACCTTAATCTTGTTTGTACCTGGAATAACCTTCACATCAGAGACAGGAAGAGTGAACTCTGAGACAGTCTTTGGATATTATCTAAAGTGCTGTGACTTGCTCAGCCAGACCCTACACTTAATATGCTGCCTCTGATTTTCATCCTCTGAATAAAACAGAGAGATAAGTTCTTTATTAAATAATATGGCAACTTTTCCACAGGGAACTTGGAGAAAACTTTGAGGTTAGGGAGGGAAACAGAGCAAGAGAATAAATGACTTTCACACTACATAAGAATCATGTATATACAGAAGATAAGCTCCCAGGTACCATAAAATAAAACCAAGTGAACAATAGGTTTACTGCTCCCACAGATCAGGCCCTTCCTAGTTATGTGACAATGATTATTTGTTAGAGCCAGATGACCTGCAAACAGAACCTGCATTCCCTGCCTGGGAACATGAGAAAAGCCAACATGTGATAAAGATACACCTAAATTATTACTGGAGAAAGTAAAGTGGACACCAGAAATATGAGAAAACTTTAAAATAGGTATTCAGATCTCCAGGGATTTGACAGGATACAAACTTACAGAATAAGAATAGGTTGCTTTGGAAGAGGGGTAGTCAGAGTTTGGGAAACTTAGTGCATATTCCATATATAATTTCAGTACAAAACCAAAAGAGTAGAAGAGTAGGAAAGTCATAACCTGAATATAAATTTCATCAAAATAAGGATAACTTTGTTTCTTACGGTATTCTTAGCACATAAAAAGTTCAGTAAATGATGATGTTGTCTTAGAGCAACAGGTTAGAGTTAGTGTAGTAAACTGTGCCATCCTTTCCAGTTATTCTCTACCTTTTCTATTGCCCTGTGATGTGTACCATCTTATTTGAAAAGCATACATCTCAATCCCCTTCATATCAGGAGCATGTGACATGTTTTGGCCAATGAAAAGTGAGCAGACACAAACTACACCAAATCCAAACAGAAGTTTTGAGAGTCTTGACTGCCTTAGTTCTTTTAATTTCATTTTATTTTTCTGTTTGCCAAAGGATAGTATATCCTAAAAAGGGACTGCTCCTTAGCCTAGATCCTGGAGTGAGGAAAATAAAAGTCATAGAGCCACAGGGCAACCTGCAACCTTCACAGAAGAAATGAAAACAAGAGAGAAATGAGCTTTCTGTGTGGTAAACCACTGAGGTTTGAAGGTTGTCATTAAAGCAAAGCTAGCACAGTTGACCAATTTTTATGTTTTCAGGAAAATTTATCCAAAATCTTTTATTTACTAATATATGACAGTAATTAGTAAAATATTATTAAAGTCAGAATTACCTAAATATTTGAAAAAAATATTAGGACCAAATAAAATGTGACCAAGTAAACAGTAATCAAAAAAGAAATAATAAACAAGGAAAATAATAAGAAACAGAAAATACAGTGGAAGAAAAATATAACAGAGGATGCTATAAATAAGTACACATAGTTTAGTGATAACAATTATAATATTACATGTTAAAATCTCTCATTTAAAGACAAATAATTTCAGATTGGGTGATTACTACTGAAAAATTTAAAAATCTGGTAATGTAAGCACATTATTTTGTGTGAGATTGTAACTGTCAGTATTCCAAAATTAAATTTTAGTGAGCATGTAAAGATATTTAACATTTGAGTATTTAAGAAAGTACTTAACAGAGCCACCGTTGAAGCACTAGGTCCTGGTGAATGGGGGACACTGCACTGTAGGTCACTACAGGACCTCTTCTTCATAAGGCCATTACTTTCAAGAAAGGGAGATTTATCATGTAAACAGATGTAAAAAGAAAATCGGAGTAGCAACACTTGTATGGACAAAATAGATTCTATTTATTTATTTATTTTTGACAAAATAGATTTTAAAACAGACTATAACAAGAGACAAAGAAGGACACCACATAATAATAAATGGGCAATCCAACAAGGAGATATAACAATTGTAAACATTTATGTACTCAACATAGGAGCACCCAAGTACATAAAACAGTTAATAACAAACATAAATGTACTAACTGATAGTAATAAAATAATAGTAGGAGACATTAACAACCCACTTACATTGATTGACAGATCATCCAAATACAAAATAGAAAAGGAAACAGTGGCTCTGAATGATACAGTGGATTTAAGAGGATTTAAGAGGTACATTCTAAACATTCCATCCTAGAACAGCAACATGCGTATTCTGTTCAAGTACACATGGAACATTCTCCAGAACAGATCACACATTAAGCCACAAAACAAGTCTCGACAAATTAAAAAAGATGTAAGTCATACTATGCATTTTTTCTGACCATAACACTATGAAACCAGAAGTCGATCAGAAGAAAAAATCTGGAAAGACCACAAATACATGGACCTTAAATAACATGTTACTAAAAATGAAGGATCAACCAAGTAATCAAAGAGGAAATCAAAAAGTACATGGAAACAAATGAAAATGAAAACACAATGGTCCAAAACTTTGGGGATGCAGAAGAAGCTCTTCTAAGAAGGAAACTTCTGGCAATAGAGGCCTACATCAAGAAGCAAGAAAAATATCAAATAAACATCCTAAACTAACACCCAAAGGAACTAGAAAAAGAAAAAACAAAAGCCAAAACCAGTAGAAGCAAGAAAACAATAAAGATTAGGGCAGAAATAAATGATATAGAAACTACAGAAAAAATAGATCAATGAAATCAGGAGCTGTTCTTTAAAAAGATCAGTAAAATGATAAACACCTGATGAGACTTATCAAATGCAAACAAAAGCCAAAACAGATAGAGGACTCAAATAAATAAAATCACAAATGAAAGAGGAGAAATACCAATGGACACCACAGAAATACATTGAGAGACTACTATGAAAAGTTACATGCCAACAAATTGGATAACCTAGAAGAAATGGGTAAATTTCTAGAAACATACAACATTCCAAAGCGGATGCAGGAAGAAATAGAAAATTTGAATACAACAATTACCAGCAATGGAATTGAATCAGTAATCAAAAAACTCCCAACAAACAAAAGTTAAGGAGCAGATGACTTCACAGGTGAATTCCACCAAACATATAAAGCAGAGTTAATACCTATTCTTCTCAAACTATTTTAAAAAAATAGAAGAGAAAGGGAAGCTTCCAAATTCATTCTATGAGGCCAGCATTATCCTGCTGCCAAAATCAGATAAAGACTCTACAAACAAGAACTACACTATCTCTCATGAACACAGATGCAAAAATCCTCAATGAAGTATTAGCAAACCAAATCCAACATACATAGAAAAAGATCATTCACCACGATTTAGTGGGATTTATTCTTGGGGTGAAAGGGTGGTTCAGTATTTACAAATCAGTCAATGTGAGGGCGCCTGGGTGGCTCAGTGGGTTAAAGCCTCTGCCTTAGGCTCAGGTCATGATCTCAGGGTCCTGGGATCGAGGCCCGCATCGGGCTCTCTGCTCCGCAGGGAGTCTGCTTTCTCCTCTCTCTGCTTGCCTCTCTGCCTACTTGTAATCTTTTTGTCAAATAAATAAATAAAATCTTAAAAAAAAAATCAGTCAATGTGATACCTCACATCAACAAGTGAAAGGACAAAACCATATGATCATTTTGACAGATGCAGAAAAAGCATTTGACAAAGTACAACATACATTCATGATAAAGACCTTCAACAAAGTAGTTGTAGAGGGAACATACCTAAACAAAATAAAGGCGATATATGAAAACTCACAGCTAGGATCATACTCAAAGATGGAAAACTGAGAGCTTTTCCCCTAAGAACTGGAATAAGACAAGGGTGTCCATACTCATCACTTTTATTCAACATAGCAGTGGAAGTCCTAGCTACAGCAATCAGACAAGAAAAAGAAATGGAAGACATCCAATTTGGTAAGGAAGGAGTAAAAATTTCAGTATTTTCAAATGACATGATACTATATATAGAAAATCCTAAAGACTCCACCAGAAAATTACTAGAATTGATCAATAAATTCAGTAACGTCACAGGACACAAAAATCAATGTACAGAAATCTATTATATTTCTATATACAAATACTCAAGCAACAGAAAGAGAAATCAAGAAACCAACCCCATTTATAGTTGTACCAAAAATAATAAAATACCTAGTAATAAACTTAACCAAAGAGATATAAGACCTGTATTCTGAAAACTATAAAATACTGATGAAAGAAAGATGACACAAACAAATGGAAATAGATTCTACACTCATGGTTTGGAAAAACAAATATTGTTAAAATACCTACACTACCCAAAGCAATATACAGATTTCATGCAATCCCTATCAAAATGCCAACAGTTTTCCACAGAACTAGAGCAAATAATCCTAAATTTTGTGTGGAACCACAAAAGACCCAGAACAGCAAAAGCAATCTTGAAAAAGAATAGTACTGGAGGTATCAAAATTCCTGACTCCAAGTTATATTACAAAGTGTAATAACTTAACAGTATGGCACTGGCACAAAAACAGATACACAGATCAATGGAAGAGAATAGAAAACTCAGAAATAAACCCTCAATTACATGGTCAATTAATGTTCAACAAAGGAGGCAAGAATATGCAATGGGAAAGACAGTCTCTTCAACAAATGGTGCTGGGAAAAATAGGTACATGCAAAAGAATGAAACTGGCCACTAACTTATACCACACACAAAAATAAACTCAAAATGTTTTAAGGATGTATATATGATACATGAAACCAGACAAATCCTAGAAGAAAGCACAGGCAGTAATTTCTCTGACAGTAACAACATCTTTCTAGATATATCTCCTGAGGCAAGGGAAATAAAAGCAAAAGTAAACTATTGGGACTACATCAAAATAAAAAGCTTCTGCACGGTGAAGGAGGTAATCAAAACTAAAAGACAATCAGTTTTACAAGCAAGATGGCGGAGGAGTAGGAGACCTAAATATTGTCGGGTCCCAGGAATTCAGCTAGATAGCTATCAAACCATTCTGAAAAGCTACAAACTCAACAAGATATTGAAGAGAAGAAGAGGAGCAATTCTAGGAATAGAAAAGTGACCACTTTCTGGAAGGTAGGATGTGCAGGGAATTGAATCCAAGGCGATATACAGGAAGAGAGACTGTGGGGGAGGAGCCAGCTCCCTGTAAGTGGTAAGGCAGGGGAGCACAAAATCAAGACTTTTAGAAGTCAGTTCCACTGAGGGACGTCACTCCATAGGCTAAGCAGGGGGTGAAGCCCTCGTGGGTACAGTGTGGTCTCAGGACCCACAGGGTCACAGAAAGACCGAGGTGCCTGAGTGTGGCAGAGCTCCCAGGTATCAGAGCAGGGAAGCCAGCCACAGAGACAGACCGAGGAGCCAACTCTCAGTTCAGGGTTACTTTAAACTGAGATCCGAGGCACAGTCAGGCAACTGCTCTTTGAACAGGGACCCCACAAGTGGCAGATCTGGGGAGACTCACCTTCCTCCACCAGGAGGAGCAGCACAGAGTGTGCTGCAGGAATCTGCTGGGTTTGGATATTCTAAATGGGGCCGTGTGCCAGAGATAGAAACGCTCGAGCACAGGCCAGGTGAGCTCGGAGTGCGTCCAGAGACCAGGGAGATGGGAGTGACTGACTGCTTTTCTCTGAAAGCGCACTGAGGAGTTGGGCCCGAGCTCTCGGCTCCTACAGGCTGGAGATTGGGAAGCCGCCATCTTCATTCCCGTCCTCCAAAGCTGTACAGAAAGTGTTCAGGGAACAAAAGCTCTGGAGAGCGAACCCAACAGATTACTTAGCCTGGCCCCTGGCAAGGGTGGTGCAGTTCCACTTCGGGCAAAGACATTTGAGAATCACTACAACAGGTCCCTCCCCCAGAGGATCAGCAAGAACATACAACCCAGACCAAGTTCACTGATCAATGAGAACTGTGGAACTCCAGGGCTAGGGGAATGCGGCACATAGAATTGATGGCTTTTTCACCACAATTCATTAATCTTTCAAAGTTAAATTTTTCAAATCTTATTTTTTTCTTATTCTATTTTTAAAAAAAATTTTCTTTCTTATTTGAACCTTTTTACACTATTTTATCTTATCAATACCTTTTAAAAAATATTTTAAAATTTTCATTGTTATATTCTATCTGGTCACTGTATTTAAACTTATTTTTGGTATACATATAAGTTTTTCTTTCTTTAAAATTTTGGGAAACATTTTCTTCTAACAGATCAAAATATACCCTAAATCTAGCATATGGCTTTGTTCTAGTCGCCAGCCTGATCACATTCTCTCCTTCCCCCCCCTTTTTTCAATGAACTTATCCTACCAATTTCTTTTTTAGAATCTTTTTAAATTCATCTTTACAGTCAAATTCCATCCCTTCATCGTGTTTACCATTATTTTTATATATATGTTATTCTTTCTTTATAATTTTGGGTGGCAGTTTCTTCTAAAAGACCAAAATGCACCCAAAATCAAGTGTGTGGCTTTGTTCTATTCACCAGTCTAATACACACACACACACACACACACACGTATATGTATGTGTGTGTGTATATATATATATTTTTTTTTCTTTTTCTTTTTCTCCCTTCTTTTCCCCCAGTTTTGGGTCTCTTCCAATTCGGTTAGTGTATATTTTTCTGGGGTCATTGCTACCCTTTTAGTATTTTGTTCTCTCATTCATCTACTCTTATCTGGATAAAATGACAAGGTAGAAAAACTCACTTCAAAAAAAGAACAAGAGGCAGTACCAATGGCTAGGGCCCTAATCAATACAGACATTAGTACGATGTCAGAACTAGAGTTCAGAATGACGATTTTCAAGGTGCTAGCTGGGCTCTAAAAAAGTATGGAAGATATTAGAGAATCCCTTTCTGGAGAAATAATATCCCTTCTTGGAGAAATAAAAGAACTAAAATCTAACCAAGTTGAAATTTAAAAAAAAGCTATTAATGAGGTGCAATCAAAAATGGAGACTCTTATTGCTAGGATAAGTGAGGAAGAAGAGAGAATTAGTGATACAGAAGACGAAATGATAGCTAATAAAGAAGCTGAGAAAAAGAGAGACAAATGACTACTGGACTGTGAGGGGAGAATTCAAGAGATAAGTGATACCCTAAGACCAAACAATATTAGAATAATTGGGATCCCAGAAGAAGGCAAGAGAAGAGCAGAAGGTATACTGGAGCAAATTATAGCAGAAAATTTCCCTAATTTAGTGAAGGGAACAAGCATCAAAATCCAGGAGGCACAGAGAACCACCTCAAAATCAATACAAATAAGTTAATACCCAGTCATTTAATAGTAAAACTTACAAGTCTCAGTGACAAAGAGAAAATCCTGAAAGCAACTCGGGACAAGAGGTCTGTAACATACAATGGTAGAAATATTACACTGGCAGCAGACCTATCCACAGAGACCTGGCAGGCCAGAAAGGACTGGCATGATATATTCAGAGCACTAAATGAGAATAATATGCAGGCAAGAATACTATATCCAGCTAGGCTATCATTGAAAACAGAAGGAGAGATAAAAAGCTTCCAGGACAAACAAAAACTAAAGGAATTTGCAAACACCAAGCCAGTCCTATGGGAACTATTGAAAGGGGTCCTCGAAGCAAAGAGAGAGCCTAAAAGTAACAGACCAGAAAGGAACAGAGACAACATACAGTAACAGTCACCTTACAGACAATACAATGGCACTAAATTCATATTTTTCAATAGTTACCCTGAATGTAAATGGGCTAAATGCCCCAATCAAAAGACACAGGGTATCAGAATGGATTAAAAGAAAAAAAACTAGACCCATCAATATGCTTTGTATAAGAAACTCATTTTAGACCCAAAGACACCTCCAGATTTAAAGTGAGGGGATGGAAAACAATTTACCATGCTAATGGACATCAAAAGAAAGTTGGGGTGGCAATCCTTATATCAGATGAATTAGATTTTAAGCCAAAGATTGTAGTAAGAGATGAGGAAGGATTTAAATCATACTTAAAGGGTCCGTCCAACAAGAAGATCTAACAATTTTAAATATCTATGCCCCAACTTGGGAGCATAGAAATAAAAAAAAACATTGACAATAATACAATAATAGTAGAGGACTTTAACAACCCCCCCTCATCGAAATGGACAGATCATCTAAACAAAAGATCAACAAGAATCTTTAGGCTTTAATGACACACTGGACAAAATGACAAAAAGACTTTAAATGACACGTTGGACCAGATGGACATCACAGATATATTCAGAAATTTCCATCCCAAAGCAACAGAATACACATTCTCCTCTAGTGCACATGGAACATCCTCAAGAATAGATCACATCCTGGGTCACAAATCAGGTCTCAACTGGTACCAAAAGATTAGAATCATGCCCTGCATATTTTCAGACCACAATAATTTGAAACTAGAACTCAACCACAAGAGGAAAGTTGGAAAGAACTCATACATAGAGGTTAAAGAACATTCTACTGAAGAATGAATCGATCAACCAGGAAATTAAAGAAGAATTAACAAAATTCATGGAAACAAATAAATGAAAACACAACTATTCAAAATCTTTAGGACACAGCAAAGGCAGTCCTAAGAGGAAAGTATATAGCAATACAAGCCTTTCTGAAGAAACAAGAAAGGTCTCAAGTACACAACCTAACCCTACACTTAAAGGAGCTGGAGAAAGAACAGCAAAGAAAGCCTAAACCCAACAGGAAAAGAGAAATAATAAAGATCAGAGCAGAAATCAATAAAGTAGAAACCAAAAGAACAGTAGAACAGATCCACAAAACTAGGAGCTGGTTCTTTGAAAGAATTAATAAAATTGATAAACACTAGCCAGACTTATCAAAAAGAAAAGAGAAAGGACTCAAATCAATAAAATCATGAATGAAAGAGGAGAGATCACAAACAACACCAAAGAAATACAATCAATTATAAGAACATATAGGAGCAACTCTACACCAGCAAACTGGACAATCTGAAAGAAATGGATACAACCCTAGAGACATATAAACTACCAAAACTGAACCAGGAAGAAAGAGAAAACCTGAAGAGACCCATAAGCAGTAAGGAGGTTGCAGCAGTCATCAAAAATCTCCCACCAAACAAGAGCCCAGGGCCAGATGGCTTCCCAGGGGAATTCTACCAAACATTGAAAGAAGAATTAATACCTATTTTCCTGAAACTCTTCCAAAAAATAGAAATGGAAGGAAAACTTCCTAACTCATTTTATGAGGCCATCATTACCTCGATCCCAAAACCAGACAAAGACCCTAACAAAAAGGAGAATTACAGACCAATATCCTTAATGAACACGGATGTAAAAATTCTCACCAAAATACTAGCCAATGGGATTCAACAGTACATTAAAGGGATTATTCACCATGACCAAGTGGGATTTATTCCCGGGCTACAAGGTTGGTTCAACATTCGAAAATCAATCAATGTGATACAATATATTAATAAAAGAAAGAACAAGAACCATATGATCCTCTCAATAGATGCAGAAAAAGTACAGCATCCTTTCTTGATCAAAACTCTTCATAGGGTAGGTATAGAGGGTACATATCTCAATATCATCAAACCCGTCTATGAAAAACCCACAGCGAATATCATTCTCAATGGGGAAAAAACTCTCAGTTTTTCCCCCCAGATCAGGAACAAGAGCAGGGCTATCTACTACCACCACCTATTCAACACAGTACTAGAAGTCCTAGCCTCAGCAATCAGACAACAAGAAGAAATAAAAGGTATCCGAACCGGCAAAGATGAAGTCAAACTCTCACTCTCTGTAGATGATATGATACTTTATGTGGAAAACCCAACGACTCCACTCCAAAACTGCTATAGCTATTCAGGAATTCAGTAAAGTGTCAGGATATAAAATCAATGCACAGAAACCAGTTGCATTTCTATACACCACCAACAAGACAGAAGAAAGAGAAATTAACGAGTTGATCCCATTTACAATTGTACCCAAAACTATAAGATACCTAGGAATAAACCTATCCAAAGAGGCAAAGAATCTGTACTCAGAAAACTATAAAGTACACATGGAAGAAATTGAGGAATACACAAAGAAATGGAAAAACGTTCCATGCTCATGGACTAGAAGAACAAATATTGTGAAAATGTCTATGTTACCTAGAGCAATCTACACATTTAATGCAATCCCTATCAAAATACCCTCAACGTTTTTCAAAGAAATGGAACTAATATTCCTAAGATTTATATGGAACGAGAAAAGACCCCAAATAGCCAGAGGAATGTTGAAAAAAAAAAAACCAAATTTGGCAGCATCACAATTCCAGACTTCAAGCTCTATTACAAAGCTGTCATCATCAAGACAGTATGGTACTGGCACAAAACCAGACACATAGATGAATGGAACAGAACAGAGGGTCCATTTCTGGGCTCTACTAATGTTAGTCACATTATAGATTTTAAAAATTAAAATAAAAAAATATAGTATTCAAAATTCATTTCCATTATTTCCATCTATCTTCTCAGGATAAGAAAAAAAATATGTGCAAATACATATAAATACACACATGAATGCATACATATTCTGGAAAACCTCTGAAGATAAAAATTTTCTTAATAATTGTTATTTTACATCACTGGCCTGAATATATCTAAGCTGCATAATACCCTCAGATATTTTAAGAAGAGGGAACAAATGTCCCATCCAGATTAAGGGGAGAATAACTTTCCTCAACTACCTCCTACTGTAGCAAAAAACAAAAACAAAAACACACACAAACAAAGCAAGGAACCAAAAAGCTTCACACACATAAGAAAAGGATTCTCACCCTTGTGACAAAACAAAACATATAAAACTGGGGGGGAATAAATATATATATAATATATAATATATATAATATATAACACATATATAAATATATAATATATAACATATATATAATATATATAAAAACTTTTTTTCTGGTCAGTAATTTTCCATCTGTACTCCTATTTAGAGTGATCACATAAGGTCCCAGCATAATTACTAGTACCATCCCCTTTCATTTCCTAAACTGCCCTGATTTGGTTGATATAAATTTATACTATTCATGTACCAGCCTCACTGTGATTGATTTCTGTATGTATAATAAATGGAAATATAACTACTGTTGGGCCGACGGGGGCCGGGGAACTGAGGAGGCCACAAGATGGTGGCTGCCCTACTGTCTCACCGCCCCACCCCCCTCTAATCAGCTTCCACTCTCAAAAGACCGCCAAGGCCAGAGCTTCGGCGGGAAACCGAGGGCTGAACTCCATCCAATCTCCTACCAATTATGGTCATGTTCCCCTGTTCCGCCCACAGCCCATAAAAACCCGTGCGCATCCTCCCCAGGTGCGACTTCCCCCGACTCCCTTCTCTCAGAGTCGCGGAACCTCGCCCGAGGGCATCTCTATTAAAAATCTCCCCTCGTGCCTATTCGTCTGGTGCTTTGTTTAATCCGCCGTTACTGGGAGGGCTACCGGGAAACCTTACAACTACAAAGATTATAGCCAGAGAGCTGTCCTCCTCTTCCTAATAGTATGGTATGGAATCCTGCAAGATTACGAAGGAAAATGGCAGGTACACAAGATGACTCATTAACTGCCCTGTAATCTAGATCCATCACTATCTTTAAGTTTCTATTTTACTTTAGTCATCTGTAAAGTAGAAATAACACATAATTTTAGTAACTTTATAATATGCCTCTAAAGACTTCGATAATACAACATGGAACCATTTTGAGTGTTATATAGTGCTTTAAATATTTTAACTATCTTCTTATTAGTAATCACAACATTATCTACTTAAGAGTATTTAGGATTATCATTTCCTCTTTGACTACTATATATAGATTCATGAAGATCATCATGTCTTCAAGCCATGACGTAATATACATATTGAGAAGGATAATACTGTCTTTAAAACTAATTTTTGAGCTTAGTTCAATTTTATAGAAGGAGGGATCATGCGGTTTTATTTTATTCCTATAATTTCCTTAGATACCTTTCTTCTGATACAATCTGAAGAAAAGTAAAGAAGACCATTTTATTCTCTTGAAGTTCATTTCTCCCATCATGGAAATAGTTCCCAAAGTGCTCAAAGTTTAGCTGCAAACAAAAGACATCCAGAGAGATGTCTCTAATTTTCCTGGAAATAAATGATTTATGTTACTCAATGACTTTTTATAATGATGAACTACACCTTGTTTATGAATAACTTAAGTAAGAAAGATGCAATAAAAGTAGCAATGAGGATAAGATTTTAGTTTTCATCTCCCTACCATGACTAAACTCCAAAATCTTTAATTAGTTGTCAAAATTCTTACAGCCTAACATTCCACCTACCAAAATACTATGGCTTTCTAATCTGTTTCAGCAAGACGTTTTATTACTTCTTAAACCCAGAACATTCACCTTTGAGGTGAGAGTTGATTTCACTTGGCTGTTTGACAAGGCCATCTCTTTTCCTCTTACTTTGAAGAGAGCAATTCCTTTAGCTTTGTCTGATCCTGGATGACACTAGAAGAAAGTTAATGTAATAAATATGCAGAGATGAGGCATATTTGCCTTGTTCTTGTCTTTGTATAAAGCACAGGTTTTAGTCGTTCCAAAACACTATTTGTATTATATAAAGATGTTACTTTTTCGGTGTTATTTTGAAGACTTTGATACAACGGTGTACTTTAAAAAATGTACCAATTGCTGTCATGGTGTGCAACTACAGGCAAGCTACTGGCATTGATAAAACTCTCCAGAAAACCTGACTTAACCTTCTTGATTGTTGAGGAATACAGAGAAAGAAAAAAATCTTTCCATGTGGCCTCAGTTCAAAGGAACACAGAGCCAGATGGAAATATTGCTATCACAAGACAGGCATTTGCAACATAAGGAAGGTCAGAGAAAAGACAACAAACCAGCCACCAACAAGGGATTCTTTCAAAAGTAGCTAGCCTCCCAAGAATAGTGGTACTGAGAAAACTGTCAAGAAATCTCAAGTCCTTCCCTGGTAGCCCTCTGGCAGAGAAAGACATCCACAGATTCTCACAGGTAACGCTAGGAATTCCTTTAAAATATGGTAACCTCCACAATGAAGGGCATTATTACCTCATTATTGCTGCAGAGCATGTAATGAAAGGAAGGTAGATGTTACCCCTGAAAGGGTTAATTCTGCACCTCTTCTTACACCTAATTAACACCAGGAAGGCTTTAGGCGGAAGGGAAAATAGGACTCTTGGGATTAGGTAATCTCGTCCCTGACCCCAAGCAAACCCAAGGTATACTGTCAAACAGATAGAAGGCAGCAGCATTTAGGATTTGCAATCTGATTTTTAAGTCCTTCTGTGGCAAAATAGACGTGGAGGCAGGAAAGGAATTTGCTTCAGCTAAGCTTCAGATTTCTAGAGGGCCATTAAATTAAATTCACAGTCTGAGAAATGTAACAAGTATTTGCTTTTGCATTTAGTTGAATCTCACTAATTTGAACTAAAGAAGAGAAAGACAAATTCTGATTTAAAAAATAACTTTAAAGAAATGTGAATGCCTTGAAAGTAGATAAACAGAATGTGGCCTCAGGGGATTTAAATAATGACTTACAGTTAGAGTATCAATTTGTAGTCAATTTACTGCCTGTTTTATAAGGGCAAGAAATGAGAGCTCTCAATGTGAAGGGCTGTCCTGCAGTAAAGAGGGCCAACCTATTTTACAGCACTAAGACCCATGGACTGATGTTTCAGCGGGCTGATGGTGGCTTCTTTTGGATATGGATTTACCATTTCCCATGAAGAAGTGAGCCTCCCATCATGCAACACAGTCCCTCTATGCAATGACCATTTCTAAGGGATGTTGGGTAAAGAATTCCAGCACTTGGTAAGATTTTGAATTAGCTCAGTACTTTGAATTTTTTTTTTCCCAACCGGAAATTTTGAAAACTTGAAATCTTGCTCAGAATTTCAGTATATACAACAGATGGGAGAGCTGAAATGATTCCTTGGTGAGTCAGAATTTGCATTATTTGGGAAGAACATATTATGGTTCAACTGACTGCTCTAGTACTTTATTGAGGCCTTATGCTTCACAGAGAATGGAGGGAAAGCTTACTTCAGGCGGTGGCTTTCTTATGGAGAATAATGGTTTCAAAGTACTAGGGATGATTATTTAATTGAAAACAAAGAAAATAAAAGCCCAGTACCTCCTGAAAATTTGTACCTTAAATTTAATAGCTTTTTTTTTTTTAAACTAAAAGAGCTGTTAACTTCAACTTATGGGTGAACTAATAACTATGTCACAAATTAGATTCAGAGATGTGGAAATTTTCCAAAGACTTCGTAATAGCAGTAGCCAGCTTCCAAGGTGGGCCCAATGGGTTCACCTCCTTGTATTCATTCCCTAGTGTGTGATTCCCACCCGCATTTAATTAAGGCTTGTTAACAGAATGCTGTGGATGGGATAGTGTGTGTTATCTGAGGCTAGGTTATAAAAGAAGTCACAGCTTTCAATTTGGCCTGTACGATCATTTGCTCTGGTGGACACCAGTGCTATGCCCGGAGGTCACTCAAATTCCTTGTGGTGAAGCCCAGTGATGAGGAGCTGAGGACTCCCACCATTAGCCGCCATGTGTCTGAGCGATCTTGGAAGCAGAGCCGTCAGGCTTGCCTAATCTTTAGAAGACAGTCACTCATCCAACATCTGACTGCAACTCTGTGACAGACCCTGAGTCAGAACAGCCCAGCAAAGCTGCTCCAAAATTTCTGATCCAAAGAAACTATGAGACACTAACTGATGATTATTGTTTTCAGGCACAAAATTTTGTGATCATTGTGCAGCAGCAAAACAAAAACAAAAGAAAAAGAAAGTAATACATTAGTATCCATTTCTTAGAGATTTTCTTCAAGACCTACTCACTGTTGATGACGGTTAAGAAGATGGCCTCAAACATCTACAAGCATCATAAGAACATGAGATTGCCATTGGTTTTCCACTCCTGTATCCCCAGTAGCTCCCGCAGTTCTTAGAGACATTCACATACATTTAAAACCATTTTATTTACTAGATGAACAAATAAACAAGATTAAATATTGCCAAAAATGGGGTGCTTGGGTGGCTCAGTCCTTAAGTGTCTGCCTTCAGCTCAGGTCATGATCCCAGGGTCCTGGGATTGAGCTCTATATTGGGCTCCCTGCTCGGCAGAGGCCTGCTTCTACCTCTCCCACTCCCACTTCCACTGCTGTGTTCCCTCTCTCGCTGTGTCTCCCTCTGTCAAATAAATAAATAAAATCTTAAAAAAAATTTAAAAACTTAATGTGGCATAAATATTGCCAAAAGTGAAAATGAATGAGATCACACTGAGCTACTTAATACTTGTTTCATTATAGATCCCAAACTTCCATTTTAAAAAATAAGTAATTTTTGAAGGAGGAGGTAGAAGATTATTCTAAATCATTAATTCTCTACAAAACATAAATAACATTTGTCTTATAGTCAGGAAAGTCATTTCTAACGTGGTCTGATTTAAACTCAAAGCTAAAGAACACTGTACACTCTTCCCTCTGAAATGAATCTCACTTTCGGGCTCCAGGCTAAATCCCCTTATCCTTCAAGACTCAGCATAGTTGTAACATCGATCTGCAGGTAGCCTCTGCTGATTCCTTTTGTCTGGGTTTTGTGGCACACTGTATTTTAAAGAATCGCACAACCAGTTTTCTTTTTTAAAAAAGCTTTGCTGTTTTTACAAAAAAGAATGCATGCTTATTTAAGAAGAGTAACATAATAGATGACAATGGCTATTAAATTATTCTCTTCCTGCTACTAAAATATTTAAGTGAGTGATCATCAAATGATAAGCACTCACACCAACAGGTCTCAAAGCAGAAGGCATTGCTCTATGTTCTTAAATAGGTCTATGCAGAGTATCACATTCTGTGTATGGAATAATAGAAAGAGTTTCAAAACCCTTCTAAATGCAGGCTCCATTTCTTTATTTGTAACTTATCATCTTCCCTTCTCCCCTTATGCTTTAACTCAAATAGGTGTATTACTTTAATTGTACTTTAGCGAAATCAACATTTTTGCAATATAAATGACTTTTTAGCCTCTGAACTGGTGTCTTGGCTTAAGCAAACTCACAAACAGAATATTCTGTAAGTAGGAATGAACATTTTCACATACATATGAATTGTATACACTGGTGATGACATGACTTGTGCCCACCACCTTAGAAGAATATTTGGGGTGCCATAATTAATTAGGTCAACAAACATTTATTGAATGCTTACTAAAGATGTACCATTATGGCTAGGTTTCAGATTAGGAAGATGGGACAGGTAAATTCTCTACTTTCTGAGAGTTTAGAGTTTAAGTAATTGAAAAGGGACTTATCAATTAAGGCCGTGTGACCTTTATCTTAAACATGTTTAAATAGCTGGACATCCTCTGAGATCCAGGTCATGGAGGAATTCCACCTGCTCAAAAAATGGTACAGAATATTTTCCAACTAGATTAAGCTGGCTAACTGACAACAGGAAGGAAGTCTCAACTCAGGCACAGCTAGACTGTGTGTTAGAATCTATTTGAATTTTTAAAACTCATTCAGCATCATGATGGGAAAACTTGTTTGAACTCTTGCAGGTTTTTAGGTACAATAAACATGAAAGCTTGAGAGAAGAAAAGGAGACCAAGTCTGTCTTTGTCTAAATAGCCAGAGACAATAAACAATAGAGACATTCTGCCCTCCCCAGTATGTTAATAAGGCCACAGTGAGCTGCTCTACACACATTTCAGCTCCGAAGTGACTTTGTTAATTCTCTGTATGTCTAGCCTGGAATAAGTGGTTCCTTCATTCAGGTAGAATATTCCCAGATACTACTGTAAGGTGGGGATGTGAAAAGCAAAATCATGACAGCATAGTTGTCTGTCTGGAGAGGGGCAGAAATGGGGAAAGAAAACAGCAAAGAAGTGAGTAGTCAAATACATATATTTTCTAGGAAGTACTGAATGTGTGGCAGTTGGGAAAGCTGATAAAAAGAGTCATTGCTAATACTTCAATATGGTCTAACATCTAAATTTTAAAATGAACCAACTTTCAAGACTCAGAACTAGGTAGAAAAAAATGTCTTTAAGTATAGTTTTTAAGTGGTTTTTTTTTTAACTAAAACATATATAATTCAAACATATTCCTATATGTTCCTTGGAAATGCATGTAGGACATAAACAGTGGGTAAGAGAAATTTTGTGGCAGCATGTCTGTCTGTTTCTTAGAAAACTGTGTTTAGCCCAGCCAAAAAACTGAATTAACCATGTATTTGTCATTATAATAAAGCTGATAGTAATGGTTCTTAAATGGGCTTTTTGTACTCAAGAATTAGAGTACCAATTTGTCATGAGTGATAACTTGAAACATATCTTGAGAAAAGAAAATTTCGGATGGGGGAAGACTTCTGTCCTTATTTTCACAGGAATAAGGACAGAAGGCTTCCCCCAACTGAAATTTTATACTGATGTGCACATTACTTTCATTATTTCACCTAAATTGAATTTAATATGTAAAAGAGAATGTCTCAATAAATAGCTTATTTGGAAGATAAAGGTAGTTTGAATCCTGATCACTAGAGGAGAGAGTATATTAAAAAAAATTGGAAATAATACAATTAAAAACTATTTAAGAATGAAAACACATGACTTATGTGGTCTACTCAATGATAATATAGTCATTTATGGCTGCAAAGAATAGTCACTGAAGGAAGTGTACCTAATCTGCATTCATTACAGATTTGGCAGTTAACAAGGAAACCACAGGTTTCCTATTTCATATCCAAAATGGAAATAAAGAGCTTCCTACTTTTATCTACTAAACACCCTATATTTATTTATAAATGCAAACAAGCAGCTAGAATTATGCACCACACGCATCCCAGAATTTCAGGTTCAGAAGAACAATGATGGTCACGCCGCCTCACCCTGCCATGTCACAGATAAGGCTCCCAGAGGTTAAATCAAGTGTCCAGAGTCACTGAGCTAGTCAGGGACAAATCCAGGCTAGAACCTGGGGCGTTTTCCATTATCCTGGGCTTGATCTAAGGTCAGTGCTATCTAAGGCAATGCAGCTTTGTAGTTCCAGCAACAGAGCAAGATAAAGCTACAACACTTACACTGGTTCACACTAACAAGACCATCTGAGGTCATAATATTTCTAGCTCCAAAGCTTTGCAGATCAGCACATTACAGAAGCTCCATTAAACTGCAAGGGGAGGGAAAAATGTAAAAAACAAATAACTGTTTAGGAAAAAGAAAAAGGAGACAAAGCTCTCTGAGTCAGCTGGAACTTTAATCAGCCTGGGGCTGACTTTGTGAAGGCAAGTCATGTGCCCAGTGAGAGTGCTACATCATTTTCTTTCCAAATTGTGCTTCCTTTGAGGGATACAGAATGTAAAAACTGCTTTATCCAAACATGGAACTGTTGGACACTGGCAGAAGTTGCAAAAAGGGAGCTGGGAATGAGCTACCTCACCAAGTAATCTGCTCCCCCATAACTGGATGCACCATATTTCCAGCCATGCCTGTGGCTTGAGCAAGGCAGTGAATTTTTGTCAATCCCCTTTAATTAATCTTGCCGTAAGTCCTATGGTGGGGTGGGCGAACTCTCAAACATTAAACAGTGGAATTACTCACCGGGTGGCTTTTCCCAAATACCCCCAACCCCAATTAAAGAGCTGTATTTGGTTTGGGTTTCCTCAAATGGTGCTCTTGTTAACACTCATCAAACACAGGAAAAATAAAACAGCAATTTAACTGCGTTCGCAGTGTGAAAGGCTTGTGCAAATAATCAGCACATTTCTAACTGGTTAGTAACAGGCAGAGTGCAAAAAACAAATGACCAGATTTATACCACTGGGCAGGTCTGAAAGCAACATTACAGCTGAAATATATTCATTGACAATTTAAAGCAAGCCTTTCAGTGAATAATTGTTTACATAATGGCGAAGAGCGCTCGCACAGCACAACTGGGATCCATTTACAATGTGTTAACCAAATAACGCGTGTTTACAAAAGAGTCTGAGTTCGTTTTTTTTGGAGAAAAGAATCGTGGCACTCATGCCAACAAAAGCAGAGTGGTATGTACAGTTAGTAAATCTCTTAGCTGCAAAATCGGCATCAAGATGTTTGGGCCCGTCAACTACGTCAGCATAAGTCACTCTCATTAAATTGGTATGTGAAGGTAGCATTCTCAAACTGCAGGTTGCTCCATTTCTTCTTCCTCCCTCTCTCTCCCTCTCTCTCTCTTTTTTTTTAAATCAGCCAAATAATGAGCTGGGGGTGAAGTTCCTTAACCAGACCAAGGGAAGAAGAAAGTGGAATCGTCTTAAAACAGCCATCCTGGATTTAATAGCCTACCACAAAACCCTAAGCAGGTCAACTTCATGGTTCAGCAATTCCTAAAAGCCTTGTCTACTTCTCCAAAGCTTATCGGTGATGGCTGGTATATAAGAGCTCCCAATGAGGACTGATTTATAGCACGGGAGGGCTTTGCAGTGACAAAGGAGGGCTAGGGTCCTTGAGAGCTTTATGTATTTTTTTTAGATCCCAGAAGATGATGTGGTTCTGTGATAGGAATCTCGTACTTTGCTGGTGACATAAACAGGTCACAGCGCCTGCAAAAGCTTACGCAGGAGTCAGGAGCAATCTCTCTCTCTCTCTTTTTTTTTTTCTGGGTCACAGTCAGATTTTATCGAGTCAAACTATCTAATTGAACACAAACCATGTGATAGGACCCAAACAGTGTGCATTAAAAATGAAGCGGATGGGGCCAGGTCCGTCTCAGGCTGGTGCTGTTACGGGGATGTGTTTTAGGCATCACCTGAATACAAATGATTTTTTTTTTCTTCCCTTGCACTCACAAAAGTCAGGAAGGGAAAAAAAAAGTTGAGAATAAAAAAACCAACAACAAAAATCCAAAACCACAAATCTAGTTTCATCCTGGATGTATCTGTTGTGAAGCAATATGCTGGCTAAATAGGAAAAGTCAGGTGAGTTAAAGTCTAGTGGCAGTTTGATTTAAACCATGGCTACACAAACCAGAGCCCTGTCCAGATCTCGGGAAAGTGAATTATATATAATAACACTTACAGTTTCCTAGTACCATTAGATTTGCCTTCTTACATAAATGCTTAAGTTATGATAAAAAACAGGGCCATGTCAGTTTCTTTCAGCCTCAGCACATTTGCTATTAGCATAAGAAATGCTGCTTATGGCAGAGCTAGTCGGGCTTGAAATTTCTGAATTAATGGATTTGATTTCCTCTTGAGACAAACCATCAGCCTTGCAGTAATGGAAATAGATATAGTTGGTAAAACAAATAAAAAGCTGGCATGCAGATAAAATGGGTTTCAGTTTAAAATAGTAATGTTGTAATTGAAGTGAACAATTACAGGGTTGCTCCTAGGCACAAAAGAAATACCATGAAAATGAAGTAATGTTTTTGTTAAGTATAGTCATTTCATGAAAATGTAGAACTGCAGATGTCATTGTCTGCCAAAGGGAAAACTATACTTATTCTTCTATACAAAGATCATTTAATAACATTTGGCTAATTTTAATAATAATTGCTAATATTAACCCTATACTTCACTGGGAGTTTGAAGACAAAGACTCCCTGCCCCCCGCCCGTTCTTTCCCTTCAGTTTGGTAGAGAGCCAACAAGAGCAAGTTCTTGTAAAAAGCTATTGGCAATGAACTCTCAGAAATCCCCACACCAGCAGCAGCCTTCTCCTTTTTAATGTCTTATTTCTCTTTCTTTGTCAAGCATCTGTTATCAGAAATGGAGCCTGTGAACTAGCGACTGGAGTGGCAGGAGGAACTGAGAATAAAAGAGGGGGGTGGGCTGGGGACTGGGAACCCCAGGACAGGAAAGTCAGCTCTGGAATGTTCGAATCTGACCAAATCCCTTCACTTTGTGTGCGTGCGTGCGTGCGTGTGTGTGTGTGTGTGTGTGTGTGTGTGTGTATGTTTCAACTTGTCTGTGAATCATATGAAATTCAAAACAGAAACTTCCATTTTTAGAACTTGCAATCTTTTCATGTTCCTACACACACACACACACACACACACACACACACCCTGAGGCAGCCAAGGCCACAGGATGTCACAAGAAACAAGTGTCTCACTGAGTCTGAAAAGGCAGTGACACAAATTCACTCTAACAAAATGCTCAGCTGGGTCCCAGCCCACCACTTGGCCCTCCCTCTCACTCCTTGGTTTTATTGCAATGCAGGAAGAGACACGCACTGTTTCTTCCTCAGGTTTTAGTAATTAAAACAATATTGCAGCTCTGTGAAATTTTATTTGCAAATACGCTGCACTTTGTTCCTTACAACGCTGACTGCCACACACAGCCTTTTGGGCTTGTTTGGCATCTTTTTATCAGAGGAAAGCCCTTTTCCTGGGGTTGGGGTTTTTTTTTCTTTTTTTTTTTTCTCTTTCCCTATATCCCAACAGAGGAGTTGAGAAAATGAAAGCTCCCCCTAACAAAGGATTGAGCTGTGACTTCTTCAGAGGAAAGGTTAAATTGCCCAGCTGTGTGTCTTGGAGTGAGACAGGAAGAAGGGCCGCTTCCCTTTTTACACAGAATAATTCATTTCCTAACGCAGCCTACCTGTGACAGTCACAGGTGACCTCCCAGCCTGCTAAGCTCGGATGGTTTCCCTTTCCCGTTGCCCAAGTACCACTCCTGCCAGAAGACAAATGTACTGCGAGCCGGAGACGAATCTGTAGTGCCGAGGAAAAGCAGCCTGTCTACATATGTCATTTTAAAGCCTCGCGCGGAGATTTGACTGCTTTCTTCACACTCTCACACTTACATAAATACACCCACACAGTACAGGCAAGTCTCCGAGACTCCCGAGCGTTTCTCTTCCATTAGGAGACATTTTCAAACAAATTAGCACCCTCCCCCAAAGCCTATTGGCCTAAATGTGTTTATGACTTTGTTTGCTGTTTTAAAAGCTCTTCCTACAGGTTTCAAAATAAGACTGCGGAGTTCCTGTGGAATACGGAGCACAGCCCTGGTCTGTGGAGGAATAGACACATCTGACAAAGACTTAAATCCTTCTTCTTCTCCCTCTTCTTCTTTTTCCTTCCCCTCTTGACAGAGCGGCTGGTGACACATAAATGTACTTTTTTCTTTTGACAGAGTAATAAAAATCTCATTATCTCTGAATAGGCAGCAATTTCGTTATCTAATCTTTTTACCAAAAGGTTAGTTAATTAATCAGAAACAAATCCTGATTATTATTTCAATAGAATTAGAAAGACAAATCACCAGAGTACAGCTAAATAGGGCAGGCCTGCGGTTTCACCTGCCTCATTGACATGCAGGCCCCGTGAGTGTCAGGACTCCTAGAGGCAGACAGCCCTGGAACAGCAGCCAGCAGATGGCTGCTCCGAGCGGCCAGCCTGCCTCTGCTCTAATGCCTGTGATCCCATTACCTCACTGAATCCGTTACCAGGGTAACTGTTAAATTGCTGTGAAAGGCATGGTAATAAAGTAACCTGTCACATTGGCAATAAAAGGAGCAGAATTTTCCTGTTCACTGAACTTTGCAGCTCATCAATACTCACTTGATGGAGAAATTCACCACTACTCCAGGGTCCGCCGCAGGAATCTTTCCGTAAGGCTTCTGAAATGCAAACTAAAGTTCATGTAAACACGAGAAAGATATAATTAAAAGCTGGATTCTTAGGGGCACAGAGCTCATGCTTCCCTCTTTTCTGTGGAAGGTTATGGAAGCCTGAAGAACATCAGATCGCTTTCTTTGTTGTTGTTTTTTTAATTTAAAGCATGCTAGACAAAAATAACCTTTGGTGGTGAAAGACAGCTGTGATTAATTCAAGACTGGGAAAACAAAGCACAGAGAAAAAAAATGCCTTGTTCCTAAAATCTGTATTTTTCAGATCCTATCTTATTGGCTATTTTCATTAAAGGGTCATGGTACTTAAAAAATGATTTGGATTTGAGCATTTAACAGTAAGAATGGAAAGCCTCGGTTTTAACAAGCGTGAGGAGTTGAAAACAACAGTGTCCCCACCTCCTCCCCCAGACCAGCAGTTAGGGTCCATCAGCTGTAACTGTGAAGAGATAAATGCATGCCGAATGGATGTCCCCACCAACCCCTCCTTCTGTAAATGCCCTTCAAGGGTTTCTGTGTCAACAATTCTAGCCATGACACTATCAGATACAAGATTTGCTACAATTAACTGAGGTTCCTTAAGGTACAAAAAGAGAACAGCAAACACTCAGCATCGAAGGAGAAGAAACAGACAGAAACCCCCATTTATTTCAATTACATTTTGCAGCCAGCCCTATGAACATACATGGAAAGTGGGATATATCTATCTAGCCCTCATTATTAGCCATTTGCAGACTTCACGCTTTCGGGTCCATTTGGCACTGTCATTAATTAGGCGGTATTAACCTTAGAATGCGTTAGAGCTTGCCTATTGAAATAACTTTGGGCATGCTTTTTTCTCCCTCCCTCCCTTTGACGTGCAAGTGCTTATAGCTTGTTATTAAAAAAACTGACAGTATTTCCTTGACCAGCCTGCAGCAGACGTGAACCGGTCTTCTAGTGGTAGCTACAACCCTTGAAGGAGTCATCCTCATTACACACTGCTCAGCATGGAATTACAGCAGACCATCTCTGGCTGACCACATCAGATAGGGCCTTGGACTGGTGTCTTAGAAATGATGGTGCTTTTCAGAGGTCACAATGTGCTGCACATGGAAAAGCAGATGAGATTTCAGCCAGAATCAGGCAAATGAAGGCCCTGGCTTCATGATACCCAAATTTGTTTAAAAAATGAAATGTTTTCTGTCCTGTTGAACATAATTCTCAAAGATGGGGTCACAACATACACATATATAAACACACAGACACACACAAACATACATGATATAACTTGTAAAATGTGTATTTTACTGCTGATGCTAAGCAGGAGAGAAAGTAGAACTGCAGAGGTAACTGCTTGTGAACAACTTCAAGCCCACACATGGTATGCTATCATTCCTTCGAAGGTTCCCATGGGTGTCAGCATGGGAGAAGGTCTTTGGACTCCAAGGATTATCTAACTAAGTTTGGGAGAATAAGATATAAATAATCACCAAATACGAACTAGGCCTTTAGATCAGATTCCATAAATACCAATGGAGCCAGGGCACCGGAAGTAGAAAATGAAAAATGATGACCTTGTGGTCAACTGGATAATCCAGTCCCTCTTTGAAGATAACAGTATTTATTACTCAACTGCCTTCCATTATTTCCATGAAGCTGAGGGGAGTTCATTGCTGTCAAAATATTTTGACTTTCAAGAAAATCTCCAATCAGAACTTTCATTAGAAAATTCCTATTTTTGACATCCAATTGTGTTAGTTTGCTAGGACTGCCATGACAAAGGACCACAGACTTGGGTATTCTAAACAACAGAAATTGATTTTTTTCACAGTTCTGAAGGCTGGATGTTGGAGATCAAGGTGTCAGCAGAGTTGATTTCTTCTGAGGCTGCTCTCCTTGTTTTGCAAATGACTGTCTTCTCCCTGTGTTTTCTTCACATAATCGTTCTGTGTCTGTGTTCATGTCCTCTTCTTAAAGGATGACAGTCACATTGGATTAAGGCCCATCCTAATGACTTCATTTTAATTTAATTATCTCTTTAAAGACCCTCTCTCCAAATACAGTCACATTCTAAAGGTTAGGACTTCGATATATGACTTTTGTAGAGGACACAATTCAGCCCAAAACACCCAAGTAGGTCCAAACACAACTTTACCGCAAGATGAATCTTGGTGATGACAGTAATTATACTTGGAAAAGGCACATTTATGGGCCATTTTAACTTATTAACTTACTGAATTCTCACAGTATCCCTATGAGGTAGGTAGTATTATGGTCCCTCTTCTACAGATAAGACATGAAGGGAGAGGGGTTAACTCACTCATGCAGTATCTGGTGGAACTAGGGTTGAAATCCAAGCAGTATCTGATGTTTCTGCTTGGACAGTCAAGAGTTTTCCTAGGGAGAAAATGCCCTACTGGACCTGTAAAGTAGAAGCACTTAACTAATGAGAGTCAGAGTCTTGTCACCCCTAGAAATGCAAACCATCCTCATAAGATCAGGCTTATATAAATGTCCTATGGATACACACCTATTCTCCTACCAATGGGCTTTGCCAGGCCTTTCCATTGAACCACCTGGATTTGAAATAACAAAGCAGGCTTTATCATCTAAAGAAGGTCCAGGGACTGAAGGAAAGCAAAGTTTGAATAACTTCACACTCTAGTGCAAAAGAGATCAGCATGAGTCTCTGGGGATCTGGGATAATCAGCAAGACAAGGTTGGAAAACTTCTGGAAACACTATAATTTGTGTTTGTTTTGGCCACTGTTGCTGCTTACCCCTTCAGCCACCTTGAGTGTGAAAAGCGAAACTAAAAAAAGTCTCGGTCTTTATTTTCCAGAACTCTGAAGAAATGGTAACTTGAAGATACCTCCTATTTGGAAGCTACTCTTGGGAGACCAGGACCATGGGACTCAGTGGTAGCCCTAAGGAGTAAAACTCTGCCCAGGAGCTATACATAAAACTCAGCATTCTGTATGAAAGAAATGATGATTTTAATACTGGTAGCTGAGGTTCAACGAGGTGAAGAAAACTTTGGACATCTTCCTACTTGTTCTCTCTCTCCTCTATTTCTCTGTGTTTGTGTATCTCATAGCTTTGTGGAAGGGTAAAGCAATAGGAAAAAAATTTTTTTTTTAATATTTTCTCTTCCTGTTCTAATGAAATGAAGTAGTTTCTCCACAGGGCCCATTATGCCCCGTTAACTGATTTTGGGGCATTTTGGAAAAACTATCGAGCTTTTGGATGTTTTTCTCACTGTAGACTTGAGAGGCACACACCCACTGATTTTAGTATTTTTAGGCTGTGTTATTTGAACACAGATTAAGGCATTTTTTTTTCATGCCTTCTATTGACATATAAGTTTCTTTCCTGAGTAACTTTTCTTCACTTCTCATGTACTTGCATTTAGGCCTAACAAGGAATCTCAGTTCTTTGTGGAGCTTCTGAAACTTAGTAGTGTGAGGCTGTATGTCTAAAACCATTATCACAGGTCCAAACTGGAACACCCTAACTATGATGCGTATCAACTTAGAGCAAGCTCTCTCTTCTCCTTAGTGTGAGAAAAAACATCTGATTTGCCAAACAGTTATTTGATCATCCAAATGAGCATTTGCTTCAACCTGGCTTAAGTCGTGTTAGAGACTAAGGAGGAGGAAGCCTGAGGAAGGTGGGAGGAATAAGTGGGACAATTTTGATCTGGCATATTAAGTCAAGATACAGAGGCGTTTTCTAACTGCACTTCCCCCCCTCAAATGCTCTTTGAAACAAGGTGCCCCCCCAAAAAAACCCCCTTATTTACTATCATTTAATATATTGGAATTTGCATGGGTGTTCTCCTAGTCTATTATTTTCCCTTACCACAGTTTGGTCCCAAGGTAACACATTAACTCTACGGCTTCGGAACATTGTTAAAGATGCTAAAACATCTTAACTACCTGCTTACAAGTTTTCAAAACAGAATAGTTATTCGTGTATGGATATGCGTGTGGTGAAAAGACTATAAATGCATTATTTTATTATAATATCATTTGGTTCTTGCTGGGTAGCAGGACTAGAAGTATTTTTTTTATTTACTCTATGTTCATTTCTTATTTTCAGGATAACAGATGTGAATGTAGATGATATCCACATCTGTATTTCCAGCCTAGCCATCTTTAAGCGGTTGGCTGGTTCCCATCTCTCATCTACCTATCCTAACCCAGAAAACAAAAGATTCTAAGCCGAACTCATTATAGCATCCAAATATTCCCGTTTTTCCTATTTCTGCTCATATAACCACATTCCTTTCAGCTACCCAAATCTACAGGCTAGCAAATCTGAGATCACTGTTGGCTTCTGGTCCCTTGCTTCTCACAAGAGATCAGTCTAGTCTAGTGGGTAGTGTCACTGCAGGATCTATACATTACAGTTTTGCCTTCTGTCATCTGCGGGAGTAATACCCCCAGTCTTTGTTGTTTCTTCTCCGAACTCCCAGATAAGCAATCAATTAGCCAACTGGCTCTATATTTTTAAAACATATTTTCCTTCTCAAGTTATGATATCTGTAAGGGGTGTTATAAAAAGCTCTGTAATAACCTCTATAGGGGTAATTAAACATAATATAAGATGTTTTTCTTAGAATCTTAGAATCTAGAACCTTAGAATCATGATGAATAGAGCTCCATATAAATATATATATGTATGTATATATATATATATATACACACACACACATACATATATATATACATATGTATATTCTTTTTTTTCTTTTTGAGAACTGTAGGCATTTTGAGCAGTAATCTTCATCCAGGATAATTAATTTTCTATAAAATTTAATTCCAGTTAGTTCTAGTTTGCTGAATCTGGTATTCTAAGATTTTTGTTTGTTTGTTTTGGATTTCATACTTTTTACTAAAACTTTCTATTAAGATAGTTGAACAAAGATTAAAGGAAGTTCATCCACACAGTCAAAGTTAGTAACCATGGTAACTGAAATTACTTTAATTTTCAGTGGGTTTGATAAAGGAAGATGAATTTATTAAGAATCAACCACGGACATAAAATGGATTATCACATGCCAACATGGTCCACATGAATTGTGAAGGCCATCTTGGTAGAAGAGATCTGATCAGTTTAAGTTTCATTTATTGAAAGTTAAATGAGTAAAGTCATAAATAGCTTTTCTTACCTTTAAGGAGTTAATAACAAGGATGTTTTTTTAAAAAAAATTATATTTGCCACGCTGAAAACCTTTCTAATTAAGAAAAATTTTAAATTGTTGAATTACTCAGAAATTTAAAGCCTATATAATAATCTAATACAGATATTCTGGTGACTTCCTCTGTCTCTAGGGGCTATTAAGCAGGCAAGAAGAAAGATATCCTCCCTGTGGGATGCACTTCCAACTTTCCCAAGGAAAATATCAAAGGAGCATGTATCTATTTTCCTGCCTTGGAATCTGCTGACATCATCTGAGTACAATGAAACCACAAAAGGCAGATCTTCTTCCACACTGATTAAAACTTAGCTAAAAGGAGACTCTGTGATTACCGAATTTCATCCTACCTTAAATTTCCCACACTTTGCATTCAAATTTAAACATAAATATTATTTACAAAGCCAGTGAACTGTTCAAATGCAACTTAGTTCCCCTTCTCTCTCACCCCCTCAAACATAAAAACAAAAATCTTTAGAATTCTTCAAAATTCAATCTGGTAATGATTATTGGGTTGAAGCCACACTTAGAACAATTTTTCATTGAGAAATGTTTCCTATTTCTGTTTGACAATCCAGACGTCCAGAATGGGTGAATAAAACAAGGTGGAGAAAAAGAAAAAAAGCAACTCCATAAAACATGCTTGTGGCTTGTGAGAAAATTGCCTTGGTATTCTTCTTTATTTATTAAGAATTTTTTTGGAAAGGAAATGGTAGGAAATCCTAATTGATAATTTGCTCTTCAGGATGTCAGTGAATTCTGCCCAGACTATCTTCCATTAACTTATATTTTAAGTTTCACCTCTCAGGGATGCTGATAACAAAGCTTTTCATTTTCAGAAATAATGTTCTCTCACAGCACCCTACCTTTAAAATTTATAGAGATCCTGGCTGTGTCCAAATAGTTCTATGTGTTAACTTTGCAAATTATTGCTTGGCAGCTATGTTTTTCACTCTCTTATTTCCATGTAATAGAAGAAGTAGAAGTCCATGGTCCTCTAGGCTAAGAGGTATCTCAACCTAGATGGAGTCATCTCACATACCCCCTCATATTTAAGGGTAACTGGTGTGGAGTCTATATGCTAGTAAAGCAGCTTAAACATTATTTTTCTAATTTAGCTACTTGTTTGAAAAGGTGCTAGAAATACTCAGGAGCAAGATCATAGAAGGAAAAAGATTAATAGAGCCTCTAATGGTTTCAAACATAAGTGGTGCCAATTTTGTGTGTGTTTTGTACAGAAAATTTATATTTTTAAATCATGTATATGGAAAAGCATCCATAGTCTATATTCACTATATGGGGTTAATTTATATTTGTATTATGCATTTTAGAAACTGAAGTACATACAGTGCCTCAGGCTCAAAAGAATTCTGATTATTAGTGATTCTAAGAGTTGTTCATAATAGTCAACATTGAACAGAGAAAAAAGAAATCTTAGTTTTTTATTGGCTTTGCGGTTTTACATTCGCTTCTGAATACGAATTCCAGCTCCCTAAAGAAATGAGATGTGTCAAGTAGTACTTTAAACACAGCCTCTTAAAAACATAGGGAATGATTATTTCAGCAAGTTTTACTTTTCAGCAGCAACATATGCAGTGGCAGCTGTGTACCGGAGCTTGGAGACCAGGGATCCTTTGGAACCCAATAAGGAAACTGTGACTTGCATGCAAAGTGCAAAAGAATCGCTTTTGTCTCGTTCTAAATTATGCTGAGACTTCAGGGGGATAAAAAAGACAAAGAAACATATTGCAATTTCAATCTGATGATCTTCTACAGAAAGCTAAGCAAATTAAGATGAAATTAATTATATGGAAAATATGCCCCACCCCCACTTCCTGGAAAAATCTCTTTCCTGCAGCAGGAAATACTGTGTCTAGCTACATTTCTTTGCTCATTAAATAGTATCATTTTTATTGTGTCTTCTCAACATTATCAAAAAATTCAAGGCCATGGTGAAAGATCAAGGAGAAAATGTATTCTTCAGGTGTTGACTCTGTTCCAGAGTCACTCAAGCATGGCTCCACAGCTCTGCGGCAGCCTCAGAACATTCTATTCAATTGCAGGCTGCAGCCATGGGGGATCATGTTTTAATCTGTGTATAAACAAAGGGATAAAATAAAAACAGCACATTTACAAATTCTAAAGATGCTGCTTTTATAGTCTGATACCAGGAATTACTGCAGTCGTATTACTTGCTTCCTATAAAGGGAAGTAACAGGGCACATATGTATGTAAGGCCAGGCATCCCCATTACAAATGACATACAAGTAATGTGAAAATCAACACCCTTTAGTAGCAAAAGGAAGAAATCTACGAAAACCATAGTTATGTATTAAATGTTAACTTTCACGTATAAAAAGATGCACATTTCCATATTATTGCCTTTTATTCTGTTGCCTGGGAAGGGAAAAAGAACCAGAAAAACGTGAGTTCCACTTCTTACCCACAGTCTAGTCCCATTTTAGGTAGGCTCTGGAATCTAAATGAGAGCCCATAATTCTGCATGGTTTGTATTTTGGTTTTTTTTTTCCCCCCAAAATGGAGAATTGCTTTGGGAAGGAAGTTTGCCACAGTCAGTGTGCTAGTATCTAGACACAAACAAGAGCCCATAAAATCCCCTCACGATTCTAATGACTTGCGGTAACCCAACTGCCAGCTACCTGAACCATTTAGCACACCTCAATAAAAACTGTATTACTTTAACATCAAACGTGATTAAGGCTTTATGCTGGCATTTAATTAAAGCTCTCTGCATTTTGTTGCCATTGCATCTCCTGTTAGCAACGGTTTTGCATGTTTTTTAAAAGACCATGCTAATTTAAAACATCCAGGGAAAGATACTAGAAAAGGTATAACATAGCCTGAAAATGATTTTTGTTTTTTTCACATTGGCAGGGCAAAAACAAATCTTCTACTGGCTTCTATTTCCTTGTAATGTACCAAATGAAGGAGAATTCTTCCTTCAGAAGATTATCAGTCTGTGGTGCCGGCATATGCATTTGACCATAGAAGACTGAAGATGCTGATTTTTACATGACCTTTTTTTCCCTCCACCAGGAGTGCTATATTAATTTAAATTCCCATGAGAAAAAAAAAAGTCTATATAACAAGATAGATGCACGATTGGATGACCCTTCTCCCACTGTTCCCCTGGACAGGTCAAAAGCAGTAGTAATTCCTGTTACTGTAAAATAATCAACCAGTTCCTCTAGAGGAGGACCACTGTTACTGGGAACTTCCTTCTCTAACAGAGAAGTGAGAATGCCTTGATGTTGGGAGACACCTCACCAATGCTTAAATCAACAACTAGACAGATCGGAAGACATCAGCCATGCTGGATGCAATCTTCCTACCTTTAGCACCCATCCTTTTTGACTAGAGGAACATAGGTGCGCTGGGCTCAGGTCTCACCTAGGCTCTGTCAGACCAATTAGCTGGACGATATTCACGGAAGTCTAACAGGCAAGAAAATGAGATCAATGCATGTTAATAATGCACATTTGGCATGATCTCAGCCCTCACTGAGGCTTGCATTTGGTTCCTTCCCAACTTGAAGGGGATGGAACAGGCAGGGCAATTACCCAGAGATACACTTTGATATTCTAGGGTCAAGAACTAAGGGGATGGACTTCAGACGACTGTGCTGAAAAGAGGGGACAATTCAATTCTGTTCACAGTATACTGATGAAAAACATTTCATCGCAATATCTATTTCTCTTATATATGTATGAGATAATTCTAATATCTATAGTTGATACATAATATGAATGACATAAATTAGTATAGGCATAAATGAATACTAATGCCTAGGCTGGATAGAGAAAATGAGTGATTTGACTTGCTTTATTGATTGGTTTACAAATTATGTTTACTGTCATATAGAAATTGTGGCTGCCTTGAACACGGCTAGTTAATTTGCTACATTAATCTGATAGCAACAGAGCTTAATTTCCCTGAGCCCTATCCAAACTAAATATGCCTGGATTCTCCACCACTGGTAGTTCTAAAAATGTTTCCACTTCAGCAAAACTATTAATATCTACTGCCCTAAAATATAATTATTGCAATAACCCCCAGCCAGGACATTTAATTAGTATTTCCAGGTGGAGGAGGGCATAACTTTAAGTATAACTTAAAGTTTTCAGCATGGCTTCAAAATCTCAAACATTGCTACTTAAAGAAAACTTGTAATTCAAAAGTACCTATTCAAAATCTTGCTATAAATACATTTTCTATATCTGTCTTATCAACCAATGGAGTTAGGGCAGAGACATGTGGCTGGGGAAGTATGGTATAAAACTGACTCAAGTATATAAAAGACCACCTTTATGAGAAGTTAGAGATAGCCTCTGAAAACCTTTACTTACAAGCAATCTGCAACCTGTGCCCTTCCTGTTGAAAACCTCTGTCGTATATGCACCAAAAAAGAAATACCGTCATCAAAAACCAAAACCTGTGAGCTTTGCTCCGTAAGTACAGAAAATGCAATCCAACTTCTTTTGGTTGACGTATTGATAAAAATTGGAAACCAAACCTTCCGTGAACTTGTAATTAGTTTACCATGCAAAGTGTTGACAAAAGCTTTAGTTCAACACCCTGGATTTCCCCCATGCTTGGCTGAATGAGAACAGTTCCTAGTGGCAATCATGCTGGGTCATGAAACTAATTGTGCTTTGTGAGGGTGAAAATTCTCCGTTTCCGAGCAGGGGACACTGCTGCATGACGGATGAATGCTAGAAATGTGGTAAGCTGTGCTCTTTCATCTCTGTCACTGGATATTTATTCTGACTCGGCTTCTAAATTATTCATTTTCTTTAAGCAATCAATATTAATAATCTGATTTGCTCCCTGGCATTTTTAGTCACACTTCTGTTTAACTGACTGTAAATAAAGGTCACTTGGAGGCTTCCTGCTGCTGTTCGGAAGGTCCTTGCCTAATTAATTCCCAACACTTTTTTCCCTATGACTGATTAGCAGTTGCAGTCAAGTTAGGCAATTAGCTGCCTCCTTGCACTGTGATTTGCTCAGTGCAACGCCCAAGATGAGGCTCCATTTGGTCATCCAGTCATTACTCTCAAAAGAAACCTGAGTAGGGAGGATTTCTTTTTCACTTCAAGGTTTACAAATTTGCAAATAATTATACCAGAGATTATCAAGCCCATCTGCCAGCTGCTTTAGTAATCTCCTTGTTTAGGGTCCTCAAATCCTGAGCACCTTGGGAGCGGCATAACCGGCTGATCCTCTACAACCAGAAAGGCTGGGGTCCCAACCCAGGCTCTGCTACTTAGGAGTTCTTCCTTCTTGGGCAAGTTATTTACTATCTCTGTCAGTGAAGAGTAGTACTTCCTCAGGGTTTGTAGTCAAGACCCAAGAACACTAAATTCATGACTGGATTCTACAGATGCCTATTAAGAAATGGAAGAGCTCTAGATGGACAGTTTTGAATGATGTAAATATGTGGTGGGCATGCATATATAAACAAACAAGCAAATCCATAAACGTTCACAAGGAAAAGAACAGGATGCTATGAGAGAGAGTCTTTCACTTTAAATTGGGTGGTCTAGGAAAGCCTTCCCATGAAGGCCATCACATTACGTGTGTTCCAGGAGCAGAAAGCGAGCTTGGACGTCAGTAGTACAGCTTGGTAAGTATGAGGGCATTCCCAGAGATGAAGCTGAGGTGGTACCTTTGGCCAGTTTGCTCATTTGGCGAACAGGACAGCAGAGTGGTTAAGTGACTGGGTTCAAATCCCAAAAGTGCGGCTTATTAAATGCATGACACTGATCAAACCACTTAACCTCTTTATGCCTCTTTTTCTACCTCATTGGATTGTTGAATGTGATAATTACACATAGAGCATTCAAACAACGCTTGAAATTAGTAAGCACCCACTGATGCTGTATATTATCATTGGATGCTGATAATGAGTCTGGATTTTATTAAGTATGGTGAGATGGCTCAGGAGTGTTTTTAAATACTTTTAAAAGTGAGGAAGACTATAGTGTGAACAACAGGACCGTAAGGGAAAGAAAGTTAAAACAAGGATTCTGATTGAAAGGCTACTTCAGAAGTTCAAACTCTTGATCAAAGTCAACAGAAGTGGATATGAAATGATGTGAAAAGAGAGAAGGCAAAGCCTCCAATATTCAGCAAGAGCTCAATAAATACTATTTATCATGACTCTAGTCCACCGATTGCCCTTTCATGTCCCTGCACCAGGTGACGATGGGGGCTTGCTTAACACATAAGTATAATCATTCATCTAAATTACTAGATTTAGATGAATTAGTTTTCGGTGATCCTCATAGTGTCAAATATAAAATAGCAAATGGGTTGTATGATTATTCGTTTTGAGCAGGTTTCTAAAACTAGGCCAGGAGGCAGCCTAAAAGGAATATTCTATGTATTATACCAGATTCTAGCTGAAGATGAGGCAGACCAAAACTAGCAGAGCTGGAAGTGGGTGAGAGCTGGGCAGGTGTCCAGGCTTGACCCATCAAATGTGAGGTCTAAAGTAGTGAGGGGCAGTGTCTGGGTCACTAGTCAGGCAGGACACATCACAGTTAGGGGCAAGTAAGGCCCAGGAACGAGATGAGGAGCAACCAAGTCAAAGCAGTCAAGAGGGAGGACTCATTAATTTATCCATTCATTCAACAATTACATATCAAATGCTTACTCCATGTCCATTTACTCTTCTAGGAGCTGGGGCTTCAAAAATGGAACAAAAATCTGTGGTCTCCTGTAGCTTACATCCCAGAATAAAAAAGCAGATAAATGGATGATAAATCAGTAAAGAATTATATTAGAAGATGATAAGGAAAATACAGAAAAATAAAGTAGGAATGAACTACTAGTGGATCACTCTTGTAGCAGCTGGTGAAATAGACATGACCAGAAGTTTCTGAGCAGAGGGATGATGTGATTCATCTTTTAAAAGGATCCTTCTGGCTCACGATAAAATGTATGGGGCAAAGGAGATCAGTTAGGGGGCTACTGCAAAACTCGAGAGATGACGGTGACTTGACCGTGAATGGCACGGTGCAGGGGCAGATAGCATGCTGGAGTCTGGATACAGTTTGCAGGTAGAGCCAACTGGAGGGAGTTCTGAGCTAAATGTGATGTGTGCGAGAAAGAGGCAAGTGCCCAGGAGTGAACCACAGCCAGCTCACAACAGCCTAGGAGAGGCGATTATGCCATCATCACTTTTTCCCTCAGCCCACAGTGAAGTCACAATGGTCACACTAAAACCAGCCGTGAGGAGAACATTGGCACCATGGAACTCAGAAAACTCAACAAAGACAGACAGCTACACACATACATACATTTACATATATACACAATATTTACATTAATACACACACACATACATATACATATATATATATATATATATATATATATATATATATATATATATACATATACAGCACATTTTTTCTCCTGAAGAGTTGACTGTTAAACATTTATCAGGGCACCTGGGTGGCTCAGTGGGTTAAAGCCTCTGCCTTCGGCTCAGGTCATGATCTCAGGGTCCTGGGATCAAGGCCCGCATGGGGCTCCCTGCTCGGCAGGGAGCCTGCTTCCTCCTCTCTCTCTGCCTGCCTCTCTGCCTACTTGTGATCTCTCTCTCTCTTTCTCTGTCATATAAATAAATAAAATCTTAAAAAAAAAAAACAAACATTTATCAGCACCACATTGGATGATGCAAAAATGACTCTAAAGCTTTTGGCCTGAGCAAATGGAAGCTAGAGTTGCTATCCACTGAGATGGGGAGTGTTTCAGGTGGACCATGTTTATGTGGGGAACATCTGGAGTTAAATTTTGGATGTCATAACACAAGGGGATGGAGATTTGAATTTAGGAATTAGCAGCATATACATGGGACTTAAGGCCATGGGCCTGGATGAGATCACCTGAAAGAGGTGACCACCAGGAAGGAAGCTCAAGGACTGGTCTCTGGAGCACGCAGACATTTAGAGACAGCAGATGGGAAGGGGGTGGTAAAAGAGAAGGAGACGTAGGTGATTCTGAGGGATGCATGGTTTCAAAGGTGTGTCAATCTGACGATTCAGAACCAAATCACAGTTTGTGTCCTCATCTTTTACACCCTCCTCTGGGCCTGAGCAGGGAAGTGTACTTTGGGAGCTGGGGGTGGTTTTGAAGGTCGTGGTCTTGGTCTGCACAAAGCATGGGAGACAGTTGTATCCTAAAGGAGATACATACATCCACAGGTTGGCTCCACTAGTAAATATAGCAACTGTAAGAAGTGAGAGTTTCTGGAAAGCACCTACTAGTTTAGAAGGGTCTGCATGTTATCGGAAGCAATTCTAAGACAAAGCAAATTCTGTTTGGTGAACTATTCTCTTCCAAGTGTCAAAATGGGCATGTCCAAGGAAACTGTCCTTTTCTAAGAAAATCCTATCATTAAACAGCTGAAAGAGGGCTTATTTTTCCTGCTGGCACCCGAGCTCCCTCTCTTCCTGACAGCTGCAAGCCAAAGTGAGTGTGCCCCTGCATGAGCAGATTTCCTTTTGCCTTTCTGTTCTGTTGAGCTTGTTCATTTAATCTCACAGGGGATCTGACAGCTTTCTCCAGCTCCTAAAGCTTTTCCTTAGCACTCACTGAAAAGCACACTGAGAGAGAAGAAAGATGCTGATGGCGGCTCACATGCAGAGACCTGCGATGGGCTACGTGAGCAAAGTCTGCCTGTTTCCCAAGTGTCTAATGCTCTGAATTAGGACTAGAAGTAACAATTCCAGCACTCTGTCTTTATGACAGCTCAGCTAATGAATGCAAATGTTCAGCATAACCCATTTACCGGACAGTGGGTGATTCATATCATTGGGATGTGTTATAGACAATGTCAAGTGCTTTTAATTTATGGACTGTATCTACAGTTCATGTGGCTATATTTGCTGCTTCCTGACATATAAAACAGGTGATAGGTATCTTCCCTAGCATATTCTTTGTGGATGGGGAAGACAAGTTGGCAATCTACACAATTTTGCCATCAGATAAGCTCATTTTTGTGCTCACTAGATAATCAAAAGATTCTGTTCACCCAAATGGACATTTTCTCTAGTGACAATGCAAGGCAGAGGGCTTGATAGAGAAGTTGCTTCCACAGAGGACTCTGCAACTTAAGGAACTCATCACCACTTCCTCACAAAGGCTGTCTACTGAGCTCATCTCCAGGGGGCTCCTCCTTTTCTGTCCTAATGGTCCCAGTCACTGACTGCTCAAGTCTGGCCCCTGCAGCCTCTCCTGCTGGCAGGGATGTTGCCAAGGACTTACCTCCCTATCTCCTCACTTAGCCTTCTTTGTGAGACCCAAAGCTGTCCTGAGGACCAGAGAGAAATAAAAGGCTACCTTGAGATTCTGGATTTTAGGACTAATAGAAGTTCATGGTCCTAGAGAATTTTCTGTGAGGAAGGAAATGCTTTATTTGCACTGCCTAATATGAAAGCCACTAGGAACATGTGGCTATTGGGCAATTGAAATGTGCGTAGTCTATGAGAGGATCTGATTTTTTAAATTTTTCTTCATTATAATTAATTAAAATTTTAATTACCACCTGTGCCTAGTGGTTATCCTACTGGGCAAGCAAAGAGATGCACTATTTGGCCACTACTGCCATCCTGGGTCCATAGTGTCCAGAGGTCAGATGGGCAACATGCTACACACACATCCACACACAGGTACCACATACCCAGAGCTGTCTGTATCCTTTCTGGAGTTAAGACAGCAGGGGAAGGATAGCCTGTGATGAGGAATACTGAGCATGAGTCACTCTCATTTGGTGTTGGGCAGCTGTTCACAAGCCCACGGAAGCATACCTAAGAACACAGCTGTGGACACTGTAAGCTCTCTGCTGCTCCAGAGTACGTACAAGGGTGGAAGACAGGCCAGTGGTAAACTACTATGTATATTTATTAAGGCTCGGCTAAGAGGTGGGAGCAGGGCCCATCTCCTAGCTTTGTTAGGAAGCAAAGGAGCTCTCAGGAGGGATGAGCTATTTCTCATCATGAGATCCAGAGTCGTGGAGTTCTCTTCATCTTTCTGAACCATGCCTGTCACCCACACACTTCTAGTTTCCACTTCCATGATGTGTGAAGGTGCTTGGTTTCCTACCCTTGCTTGAGTCTGAGTGGGGAATTTCTAAGCCTGCCATGTTTATGTAACCCCAGCTACCTTCTAGATCTATACAGGAGGAGGGGCAAGACTCTTGAGCCAGGTCTTGGGATTAGGTTTTTTATGATTTTCTCATTTTGTCAACCCCCTCAACACTTTTTATATTAAGCTTTCAAAATAAAATTTTTGGTGATGGGGGAGGAATAACAGCATTATGGAAAAAAATTAAGTATATAGGACATATAATCAAGTGCAACAATTCCATGAAGCACATGACTATGAAGGAAAATCCACGAAACTGTTACAGAGTAGGTTACATTCCATATTAATTTGGAATTAAGTGAATTGTGCATTGTAGGTATCACTGTAACTTGTGCCGTTTGCATAAAATATTCAAATCAACACATTACAATGCTACATCTGGGCATTAAAAAAAAAAACATTCACACTGAATCAATCCACTGACACTGACTAGATCTGACTTGACTGGTGATGTATTTACATGTAAAACTAGAAGCAAGTCTGACACGCACACCGTAATGCAACAATAGCATCTTAAATGAAGCAGATGTTAAAGTGAAATGTCTTAAAAATGTTAAAGTTGCATTTAATAAAAATAGATTTCATTGTGTTTCAGTTTTTAAATTGAAATGAAATAAAATTTATAATTCATTTCCTCAGTCACACCGGCCACATTTTAAGTGCTTAGTAACCACCCAGATGGCTAGTGGTCACCAAACTGAACAGCACAGGTGGAGAAGAAAGGTTGAAGACTAGGTGGCCTCATGTATCCCTCTTCTCTGTGTGAGGTGGTGGTGGTGGTGGTCATGGTGGAGAGACGGGAGAGGAGGAGAGACAGGAGAGGAAAGATCTTGGAGTTACTCCCCATGCTTTCATTTGTGATTTCTGATAAAAGAAAAAGCATGCTCTTTGACATATAGAGGAATGGATGAGCTGGTATGTTACTCCTTGGATTTCTTTTCCTTCTAGGCACTTTCTCATGCCTGATGTGTTTTGGGACTATTCTTAATGAGAAGAGCACTACTGTTAGCATCATTTGATAAGGCAACGAAAACTAGCTTTTCAACAACTAATTGCTGCAATCCTTAGCAGCTTACTCAAACTCTCTGTTTTGGTTTGTAGTATTTTTACACTAAGCATGTGCCTTACCCTCTTCCCAGGGTTCCGTATGTATGAGGTAATAATGCTTTTAAGCATTCAAGTTGCTCTAATTATTTTGGTGATTATAACAGTAACATTGCACCACACGGTTTTTATTTCATGGACATCTATCTTATCAGAGATGAAATCCACTTCTTTTTAAAAATATTTCAATTCATTGCATATTTTATATAGAAAATAGGGAAAACTGATATGAGATATTTGAGATAAAGTAAGTTTTAATATCATGTCAAATTTGCTATAGGTCTTTCTTCTTTCTTTTTAAGAAATAATATGCTATTCAAAGAATGAAAAGTCCCACCGTTTTGCATGGCATTGAAGAGCAAAGACTCTGGAGCCCACATTGCCACTTTTTAATTGTGTGACCTTGAACAAGTTATTAAAGTTCTCAGTTTCCTCATCTGAAAAACGAGCATGATAATACAGTGTAACTCACTGGGTTATTATGAGAATAAAATGCATCTGAAGTGTTTTTAAAGGCCATGTTAGGTGCTATCAGCTATCATTATCAGTAGTATAAATGTTTGTCAAGATTTATATAAAATGATGGTCAAGATTTATATAAAAGCTAACAATGTGTTCTTCCCAGTCAATGTGCTCTGTGATGTACCCATGTGAATACATTCAAACAGAAATGAATTAATTTTCATTTATTTGTATTGCTCTGATGAATGTTGATATCATGGATTATTCATTTTCCATTGACAGCCATTTTTACTGTTTCTATCTCTTTTGTTATTATGTCCAGCTAATTCTTGTCCATCTTTCCTGGCATACATGCACATATGCTATTTATCTTTGTATCATAGGAATTAGTGCCATTCCAGACATAGCCCAGTCTTTATGAGTCACAGTTAAAATGAAACGGCTTTTCGGGGACTCAGATCTTGGCTCCCTAACATGATGGTGAGCTCCTTGAAGCAAGAGTGATGGGCACGTGGCAGGACCTCGGTAAGTTACCTTGGCCCTGGTAGAGAGGGGGTGCCTGTGGCTAGTATATATATATCTCACACACATCAGAGGTGAACATGGTGAGTGAGGGGCTGATACCAACTGTTCCAGGAGCCTACCACACTGAAAGTTCACTTCAGAGAGACAGCACAGGAGTTTTTAAAAAGAGAGCCTGCTAGTGAAATTCACATTCATATGCTTCTTATTGTGGCCTTGTTTAATGTAGATCTTGCTTCTCCAACTCGAAGAAAGAGATCTTCCTCAAACTTTCAGGACAGCTTAGAACGGGCAAGACTCAGCACTCAGGAGAAAAAGGGAAGCAAGAGAGGAGGAACTCTCTGCAGTTGCCCAGTGATCTCATGTCACATTGCTACTGCTTTGCCTGATTCCACCTAGATTTCCACCTTAGAAAGGCCTTAGAAAGGCCTAAAATGCCCTTTCTTCTCCCTCCCTCTGCAGCAAACCTCTAAACACTGACAATGTTATCTCATGAAAGAAGCCTCTCAGCCAGAATTCACGCTTCTTCACATCACACTATACTTTTCATATTATGAGTTAAGTATGAAAAAGATTCTGCCTCTGGAATTGCTGGACTTGCTCATATGGAGCCAACTGCCCTATCAAGAATAACTAGAAGAGCTTGATGAAAACCAACGAAACAAAAGAAACTTCTGTTTGAAGGCACTGAGGAGCTCCTGAGGCAGCAAGGACTTCAAGGGTAAAGGTCCTCATGAGAAGGAAAACTCATTAAGGGGAACATGACATTTTGCACTGCTTTTCCCTTTGGAACATTTGGAGCATTTGCCAATTTACTGTATTGGTAATAAAACTGTTCAGAAAAGTAAGTAGATTTTAAGTACAAAATGCAGGCAACTGGTTACCCTAGAGGGGAAGGCAGGCTGTGTTGAGATAGAGCGCACGGGTTTGGTTTTGTTTGTTCTCTCTTTTTTAAAAGAAGCAGGCAGTATCCTATTTCTTGAACTAGACTGTGGTTACATAGCTAATAAGTTTGTTATTTTTCTTCATATTTATATACACATACAGATACATATTTATATATGTGATATATATATCACATTACTTTGCATGCATATTTATCACCAAGAAAAAAAGGAAAGAGACTCCAAACTAATAGCTCTTATCCACAGAGAACATATTCCAGCCCCCAGTGTGATTTTGTATTTCAGCAATTTCCTCAGAGCTGCTAGAAAACCTGCTCTTCTCATCCGTCTCTAGTAACTTCTGTTATTCCCAAATGGTAATAAAAATCTCCAGGGCTGGAAGCTAAAAAGCTGTTATTCAGAAATAAGAGTATTAAAGAAAGCTGGATGTGTGGCCTCATTCTAGAAGAGATTAAAAAAGAATACCAAGAAGGCAATGTTTAGGTTAGGAGGATAGAAGAAAGTGTGAGGAATCAATTTATTTACAGACTTGGCAGTATATAAAAATTCTTACACCTGTATACCTTTGTACATACACACATATAATAATGTGTATGAAGTTCAGAAAGAATGGATAAAAATAGGGTAAAATGAGATTAGGAAAGGGAGGAGAAATGGTAGCTACATCTAAGTTCAGAGATACAGTTTGTGAGCTCCTGACAGCAAAAAGAAGAGGATGGATGAGCAAGAACAGGTGGGGAAGAAAATATAAGAGAAGGAAAGAACCAAGGAACCAGTCAAACTAACACCACTTCGGGTGAAGAAAAACCACAAACAGAGATTTCTACTGGAAACGAGAAGAGGAGAGCTGTGAATCCACACCCCCAAGTTTCATGGTGCTTCCAGATTTCCAAGCAGAGGTTTTCCCTTCATGCCCTGCCTTACAACATCTATGAAGAATGGTCTTGGGAGAAAAGTATTTCTACATGGCAACTGCCTTGTAAGTGGCCCCACACCTATGCAGCCTCTCTGCTTCCTTAAACACGATATGGCTTAATACATAATGCTTCAACTAAGAGAAAGAGAAACTTCAAGTGCAAACACATGGCAGAGTTCTGGAAAACAGCTCGCGTACAGCTGTCAAGAAGGAAGATTGCTGGGATGCCTGGGTGGCTCAGTTGGTTAAGCGACTGCCTTCGGCTTGGGTCATGATCCTGGAGTCCCAGGATCGATTTCCACATTGGGCTCCCAGCTCCATGGGGAGTCTGCTTCTCCCTCTGACCTTCTCCGCTCTCATGCTCTCTCTCTCTCTCAAATAAATAAATAAAATCTTAAAAAAAAAAAAGGAGGAAGATTGCTTAATCTTAAACAAATACCTGGGAAGAAATACTAATATTTCAGATATTTATCAGCACTCTCTACACAGTTCAATTGACAAAATAGATATTATTCTCAGGGAAAATACTGTAATGGATCTCAGAAATATAAAAATCACCTAAACTGAATGAATTTTTTCCTTGAAAAAAATCGAGGGGGGCAGTTCTTTGAAGTGAAAATATCCCTGAGGATAATATAAAATACAACATTAAAATTAATTGCATGGGGGGCAGACAGAAAAGCAATGAGATTTTCTGATCAATAATAAAAATACAAGTACCTACAGCATTTATAAAATATGCATATAAACACACATGTGTATGCGAAGAAGTAGATTTGACATCTAATTTCTAAATGAAGACAGGTCCACATCAGAAAATCATTCTCTTTATATTTGCCCCATCAGACCTTGCTGGCATTTTCCATCCGGAAGATTTATTATTACAGACTATCATATATGCATTCTCCTTTGTTTCTTAGATAACTTAGGGATGGTTGAAGAACTAGTATTACCTACTCATTCAGTAATTCCTTATTTTGTTAATGATTTCAAGAGGTATTATATATTTCTTTAGCAATCAGAAACAAAATTAATTACATTTGCTTTAATTTTTAAAAGCCTTTAAAACATTCATTATGTAATTCTTTAGGCAAAAAAAATAAATCATGGCATTAAATTATGACAGCAAAGAAAGCCTATTACAACTCACTAAAGTACCCTCCCATCCACCCAGTGGCAATTCCAACAGCTATTTCCAAGATATCTCCCGATATGTGATCCATTCACTTCTCTTTCTATAGATTGCCACACACCTTAACCCATGCCACATTTTCTCCAGCCAGAGCTGAGCAAAACCTGCTAATTCATCTTCCTGTTTTTGTCTCCTGTTCCCTCCAAAAGTACAAATTTGAATATATATTTCATAGAAATTGTATTTTATATAGTTTTTAAAATTCTTCTTCAGGTTATACCCTGCATTTAAACTAAGGTCCAAACCCCATTCTATCACCCTGAGGTCTTTATGATTTGACTTCTGTTTAGTTCCCCAAGCTCATTTCATCCCACCCTTTCTTTGCTTAAACTGATCTGACCACACTTCTTTTCTACTTTGTCAAGTTTTTTTCCCCACTTAAAGAGCTTTTCAACATGCTTGGAGAGATTTCTCATCTACCTTCTCATACCTAGTGATTCCCTTCCTAAAGGTCTGGACTAAAACCTTATCATCTTTACGAGGTCTTTGCTTCAAAAGAAAGAGTTCTTTCTCCTCCATATGTTATGCCTACACTTAAAACTCTTCTTCAAGGGTGCCTGGGTGGCTCAGTGGGTTAAGCCTCTGCCTTCAGTTCAAGTCACGATCTCAGGGTCCTGGGATCGAGGCCTGCAGCGGGCTCTCTGCTCGGCAGAGAGCCTGCTTCCCTCCTCCCTCTGCCTGCCTCTCTGCCTACTTGTGATCCCTCTCCCTCTGTCAAATAAATAAATAAAATCTTAAAAAATATTCTTCTTCAGTGACATTCAATTGAATTTATAATAAAATTTAATTCTTTACCAAAGTCTGCAGTTCCTCTGTAATCTACCCCTTTAACCCTCTTCAAATTCATCTTCTATCATTCTCTGTTTTACTTACTACTTTCAACTACATTGACCTGCTCATCTTTAAACCGTTATTAGTGCATCTCTCCCTCTCTCTCTCTCTCTCTACATATATACATACATATATATATATATATATATATATATATATATATATGTATATATATAAACACACACACACCTTCAAAACAAATAATCGCCCCAAATAGTGGCTTAACAATCACATTTATTATATCACAATCTCTGTTGATCAGAAATTTGAGGCTGTTTATCTGGGTGTTCAGGCTTGAGGTCTCTAATAGTGTTGCAATTAAGATACTCACTGGGATCTCAGTCACTTGAAGGCTTGGCTGAAAGATACACTAACACAGCTACTGACAGTAGGCCTCTCAGGTCTTCACTGACTACTGGTAGAAGGCCTAAGGTCCTTACCACATATCCTTCCTGAGTAATCTCATGCTATGGCAGCTGGTTAACCCCAGAGCAAGTGAAGGAAAAAGAACAAGATAGACACTTCAATGGCTTTTAGAATCTAGCCTCAGTAATCAGACTCTGTCATTTCCAAAATATCGTGTGATAATAAAAGTCAGTCCCTCTCAATGTGGGAAAGATACCACCAGGAGGCACAGATAATTGGGGGTCATCTTGGAGGATGCCTTGCACAGTCTGCTCTTTGTCCTACAAACATCTACATATTCTCAACATGCAAAATACACTGACGCCATACCCTCCAAAGTCCTATTCCATGATAGTGCCAGCTCAAGATCCAGAATTGTGTCATCTAAATAAAGATCCCAATGCAGATGAGGCTCCTCAGATGTAATTCCTTAAATACAGCTCTTCTAGAAAAGTATCTTCTGATCTTAAGATCCATGAACCGTAGCAATAAGTTATCTGTCCCCTTATATACCCAACATACAATGGTATGACACTAGGATAACTTTTCTTTTTTTCTTTTTTTGTATAGCCATTTAAAAGGAGTATAAATTGGAGGCAGACCAATAGTGGAAGTTCCTTTACTAGGTATCAGTCTTACTCCTGTCCAGGAATAACTCTGTATGACTCCTGGTTCTGATCTCTGATCTCTTGGTTCCTTCCCTGAACTCATCTTTCCTTTCCCACAAAAGATAATCTATGTTTGCAGCTGCAAAAGTTTCTTAGCCTGCTTCCATCAGTAGAATTTCAGGGGTTTTCTTTTCATTTTGTATTGTCTCTATCCTTTTCAGTTCAAGCTGTCAGTGTTTCTACCAATATAATTTTTTTTTCCAATATAATAATTTTTTAAACTCTGTGCTTTACCTGTGAATCACGTTGGAGTTCAAACCTTTAGAAAAAATCCACATCTAGAAACTTTTTTAAGATAAACCTTTCTCTATGTTGGCCTTCCCTGGAGACAGCTGAGGGACAGTATCTTAAGTTTCTTAGGAACCCTACTGTTTGATCGAAGGTTCTCTGAGGTACCATGTTTATAGGGTCTTGACAGCTCTTTATATGGTGTTAACAAATAATCTTTACTGCCACCCCCTGACTTTATCATTAGACCACTATTTCTTAGCAGGGCCCTGGGTTTTACCTTTGTCTAGAAACCATTTCTTAATTTTAGCATTGTTTGCCAACTGGAGAAGCTTAGGAATTTTAAAACCATTAAGACCTGTCTTTTTAACAGTGTTTCCTTTAGGTTGTACCTTACCTCTTTTGTTTTGCTGTAATCAGGAAAATGTTTGGAAATCTCCTTAGCTAGGTCACTTTATTCGCCACATTTTCTACTTTCCACACAACTGCAGATAACAGCATTGCTAAACTGTCTGCCATATACACCAAGGATCCCTTTTCTTTCATTCTGCTTTGAACCCCCACTATTAGCCTTTCAAAAGCTGTCAGACTTCTACCTAAAGTCTGTTCAAGGTACTTGAGGTTTTCACTCTCCTCTTCTCAAAGCCCTTCCATCTTCTCACTGCCTGGTTCCAAAGCCTATTTAGGTATTTGTTAACAGCAGCAGGACACCTCCATTACCAAACTCATCAGTTACATTAGTTGTCTATGGCTGTGTAACAAAGTATCCCAAACTTAGTGGTTTAAAACAACAAACATTTATTATTACCTCTCTCTCTCTCTCTCTCTCTCTCTCTCTCTCTCTCTCTCTTTTTTTTTTCTTTTGGTGCCTAATGAGTTTGGGCATCGCTTAGCTGGTAAGTTCTGGCTTGAGGTCTCTAGTGAAGTTGTTGTCAAGTTGGTCTGGGCTGCCAATCACCTGGAACCTTATCTGGCGGTAGATGATTCGTTTCCTCTACAGCTAATTCACATGGCTGATGGCAGAGGGCCTCTCATACTGACTAGCTCTTAGCAATTTTTTCCTCACCACATATTCCTATCCATGTATGCGTGAGTGTCCTTACAACATGGCAATTGGCTCCCCAAGAATGAGTGTTCCAGGGGAGCAAGATGGAAACCTTAATATCTTTGATGACCTGGATTCCTAAGTCACATACCATTATTTCTGAATTGTCGTGTTTCTTACACAAATTAACACTATTCATTTGGGCAGGATACTATTCAAAGGCACAAGTGTCAAGAGAAAGGAATCTTTCCAGGCTTGTTAGCGCAAGGATATTGCTTTTGTGCTCTTGCTTTTACCTTCTCCTTCTACCTGGGTCATTTTTAGATCTTTGTAAGGGTAACACCTAATCCTTTGAGTATCTGATCCAATTTCACCTCCTCAAACCATTCTTCCTTTCCCACCATATCTTGTAATTTCCCCATACTTTCTTTTACATCATGCTATTTTCTTCACACATTTTATTATTTGAAATCATTATTCCAATGTATTTGCTTACTTGTTTATTTAGATGTCATTGCTATTTGTTTTCCACTATAAGGATGTAAGCTTTCTGAGGGCAGGAACCTTGTCTTTCGTTTTCATTGCTCTATCATCAGTGCTTCCAGTAAGGCTGATACTTAAGACTTATCCAATAGATATTTGTTCGGTGAATAAATGAAGGTATTCCATAATGGTTATAAATGACTTACTATCTTTTTAGAATGGTCTGTTTCAAGAAAGGATTTAAGTCAGTATGGAAATATCCAATAAAGAAAGATATGCAATTAACCAGAAACAGGTTCTGAGCTGCTTGGAGGTTGAAATGTATCACTGTGTTCTACAGATCCTCTGTTTTCAATGAAGAACTGTTTTCAAAATGGAGCCACATAAGAAGGAATTTTTGTTTGTTTGTTTGTTCGTTTTTTTGTTTTTGTTTTTTTTTAGCCAAGCAGGGTTTAAAGGCCCTACTTTTCCTACACGAACACAGGACACATATTAGGGCACTAAGGTACAGAGTGCACAGATTACAAACTAACATAGAACTGCATGGACAGAGGGACATGGACATGGCAGAAAGCCAACATCATTCAGAAAATACTAGAAGGCCACCTAAGAGAGACTCATTGTTTAAGTAAACGTTTAGCAATTGGAAATGTGCAAAGAAAATCAAAACACTACAAACAGCTTATCCCACAACTGTGTGATAAGATTAAGGACCTAATGAAGAGGACCAAGAGAACTGAGAAATACAAGTGTGAGAAAAATTCAAAACTGTCTACTTATTATTTACTTACTCTGTAGTGTGTCAGATAATTTCATTGACCTAGAGTGGAGTAATTATTGCTTCAGTCAGGATGTTTTGAATATGAGTCACAGAAGTACAATTAAAACTAGATTAAGTACACACACATATATTTTTTTGACTATTGTAATCTGGAAAGATACCATGGTAGCTCCTCACTGTTTAAAAAAAAAAAGGAAAAAGAAAAAAACCCTCAAAAAATAGTCCCTTGGACTATAATAACTTGAAGCCAAATGTCTGTTATGTCTATTTGCCTTTCTCCTCTGTTTGATTCTGCTTAAGTCATGTCATTCTCTTTTTTTGTTTCTTCAAGGCCCACTACCACTTCTTAGAGTATTTTTTTCAAATTCCCTGTAATTTAGGTAACAGGCTAAATGATACACCCCAGTGTCAGTGATAACACTCAACCAACAAAATTTCATCTTGAAAATTTGCAACTGACAGACAAAACTTACTTCAATGTTGAGTCTCGAACTTGGAAATCATGAGGCTCTAGAATAGCCATTTTCAGCCAAAACTGAGAAAAAGGAGAAAATGTTCATACATAGTGGAAGAGATCATGAAAGACAGGAATTCTGATACTCCTAGTGATGGTGAGTTGATTTGTAGCACATCAATCCTTACAATAAAAATAACTGCAAAAACTGGACAAAATACAATGGTAATCTGTTTAAAATATTACTAAGCTATTAAAATAGCCAGTGCTTAATGGGTCGCCATCTCTGGGAGAAGAGAGACTCATTGTGGTAAGCATGCCATTCCCTACTGCTTTTGCCTCAATCCCTTTGCTGATTCAGAAGGAGTGCTGCCTGACACACTAGTAAATCAAGCAGAAAGAGGTGACTAAAAAGGTATGGAAGCTGAATATAGCTGTCCAGTGTCTCATGGAACTGGGAAGTAAAATTTTGATGTGCAGGGCTCGCAAGGCAGCTCAAAGTTGAGGGACCAATATTTTGAAGAGAGGGGAAGCTCAGAGAAGTAAACCTGGCATTTTAAGCTGCTTTTCCCAGAAGCATTTGTCATTCATAAATGAAACAGACTGAGACTTTGGGGGACCAAGCAGAAAACAGTTGCCAAGAGGCTAAAAACCTTGGTTACCAGTAGTCTCATGCTGAGAGAGAAAAACTGGAGGTAAGAGCCTAACAAAGTCAAAAGATGCTAGGAAACAGCTCAGCCTTCAGTTGGGACATTCAGAAAACTAGAGAGAGCAATCCTTTAATAAAGGCTAAAATGCAGTCCCAAACCAATTCAAGGTAAGGTTGGATAAAGCTGACCTACCCCATTCTAACATTCTGCAAGAAGCTAAAGAAAATCTTCTTTTGGTGGAAGGCCACATTTGTTTCCAAAGCCTCTCAATTTTTCTTAAAAATTCCAGCCTTCAATCAAAATTTACAAGGCATGTCAAGAGATAGGACCAACAGAAAAAGCGGATAACAAAAACAGAGATTATGTAGACATTTGGGGTATCTCACATGGAATTTAAAATAACTTATAGGGGCGCCTGGGTGGCTCAGTCGGTTAAGCGTCTGCCTTCGGCTTGGGTCATGATCTCAGGGTCCTGGGATCCGAGTCCCATGTCGGGCTCCCTGCTCTGTGGGGGACCTACTTCTCCCTCTCCCTCTGCCTGCCGCTCCCCCTGCCTGCCGCTCCCCCTGCTGGTTCTCTCTATCTCTGTCAAATAAATAAATAAATAAAATCTTTAAAACAAAATAAAATAAAATTTCTATATTTATCTATATTATGTAAATATTTATATGTTTATATTTATAACTAGATTAAGTTATTTTAAAGTCCAAAAAATAATGATTCAAAAGTAGATGACAAGATGGAGACTTTCCTCTGAGAAAGGGAATCTATATCAAAAAAATTAAGTGAAAATTTTGGACCAGAAAAATGTTATACTTAATATACAATATAAAATACAATATAATTTTATAGTATAGTAACATCTTATTGTGGTTTTAATTTGCATTTCTCTTGCTGGGAGAATGTGGAGCAAGTAGAAAAGCCAGACACTCCTTGTAGACCTACTTTGTAAATTTATCTATCAGGATCTACTGAAGTGGAATATGAACATAACCTATGATCAAGGATTTCTACTCCAAAGTATTTATCTAACAGAAATGCACAAATACGTGCACCAGTGACAAGTTAAAGATTGTGTACAGGAGCATTTTTTTTTAATAGGGAAAAGTGAAAAACCAAACTTCCAACCATAGTAGAAAAGATAAATTGTGGCATATTTGCACAAAAGAATATGATGTGACAATGAAAACAAATGAAACTACACATAACATTAAGGATGACTCCCACAAATACAATATTGGGTGACAGAGGCCAGGAATAAAAGACTACATATAACATAGTTCCACTTTTAGAACATTCAGAATCAGGCAGAACTAACTTACAATCAAAGTTCAACTTTGGGGAGGACAGCACTGTGGGTATGATCCTGTTTACTAGTCTGGATGATGATTTCACCGGTGAGTTCATTTTGTTAAAACTTAATGAACTGTACACTTATGACTTTTATGTCAACAAAATAATGTATATGGGATGGGGGTGGGGAGTGAAGAGAGAACCAAAGATACAAGCCCATGTAAGCTCAGCCTCGGATCTAGAACACATCCTGGGCTCCCACTGACTCTTCTGTTCATGCTTTGGTTTCTCTGAAGCCTAGTTGTTTTCTTGACCTTTGGTTTTGTGAGATTCTTTTCCAGTAATTTCCCTCTCTTCCACCCCATCTTTTTTTGTAATAAGGTACCTAAATAAACCTTAAAAGTATTTCCTTAGCATGGGACTCTTTAAAGGAAAAATAGCAAAAAAAAAAAAATCGCTAAGAATAACTGAACTCATACACTACTGAAATAGAGCTATATATATTTTAATTCCATCTATTTAGTAGCAAGAAGCTACAAACTCTTTGAGCAAGATTCTGACCTACAATCCTTGAATAACCATTTGTAAGAAAACTTAATGCGAACAAGCATCAAAATGAAATTTTTACAGAGCAATTTAATTGCTTTTTAAGAGCAGATTAACTAAAGTAAATTCAGTAAAAATGAATACATACTCTGAGTTTTTTCATTCAGAGAATGTTTGAATTAATTCAAAATAAGCAAATGTTCTATTGCCCAACCTCTAGAAGGAACCTCTGGAAATTCATTTCCAAAATAAAATGATACTGATTGGAAAAGAGATAAGTTAGGTAGAGATTGAAGTGTCTAGACTAATGTGTTCATGATGCAGGGTGATTAGCAAGGACCATGAATGGTCCAAAGTTCCTAAGGATTTTGAGATCAACTACATTTGGCTCTATTTGGTCCATATGTCTATTTGAAATAGTTTAATCCCAAAGAAGTTTTCAACTGATCACGTTTATGTAAGGAGGCTTAACTTACATGGTTTCAATATAGGTGACTTTGTTGGAAACCCCCATTGATTCTTTTGGATGAGATAGTTATACCAATGAAGTAACTCCAGCAAGAAACCAAGGTAAGTGGAAACATTGCTAACTTGAAATTCTTCAACATCAAGTCTTTTTCTTTGTAAAGGGATATTAGACTGCTGAGTTATAAGAGGCTTACTGCAGCTTGTTATTAATTTAACATTTCAAATTTAACATTTCAAAGCATCTATTCACGAGAATCTATTTAATTGAATATTAATGTGCAAATGTTTAAGACACCTCCACATAAAATATCTCTATTAACCCTCAAAAAAAATGCTGTAAAAAAAGGAGGAATAAATGTCAGGCTCATTTTTTTCAGATTAAAGTTTGGGTACTTTCGCAAAGGACATGGTGTTTGTAATGGGCAGAACTAAAACTGGACCACAGGTCTCTTCCCTTCTAATAAGTATTTTGTGTTGCTAGGTATTAACTAGATATTGTACAAATTCAGTTTGATCTAGTCTCTTTATGGGAATGGCCTCCTATATAACCCATATCTGCTATCACTACTCAAAAAAACAAAACAGGGCACCTGGGTGGCTCAGTGTGTTAAGCATCTGCCTTGAGCGCAGGCTGTGATTCCCAGGTTTTGGATTGATCCTGCATTGGGCCCTTTCCTCAGTGGGGAATCTGCTTCTCCCTCTGCCCCTCCCCCTGCTCATGCTTTCTCTCTCTCTCTCAAATAAATAAATAAATAAATAAATAAATAAATAGATAAATAAAATCTTTAAAACAAACAAGCAAAACACAACAAAGTTTATATTAACACAAAAGCAAGTAAGTTGTTTATTCATACTAACTTCTTTGTTACTAGAACTTATAATTTCATGTCAATAAACTTATGTCATATATCTTTCCATCTAGAAGTAGGACAATTTAATATTTTTCATATCAATAGCAAACAGATTTTCTGTTTGATTTATTTTGGTTCCAACTGTGAAGTTTTTGTGCATGTGCAGAATGACAAGACTCTAAGACACCCCTACACTAAAGTTCATGGAGTGAGGAATATTAGAAAGTGAGATCTCGGTCATTTTCTTCTGTTTTGCAAACCACTATATCTCTGCACTAAGCTTCCATTTCCATTGCTGGTTTGTCATTGATCTTCCCAGATCTGAGTTTCTCCTCTCCCTGCCTCTCACTGAGTACTTCCTTCCCTGGGCTATACTACGATACATACACAGACAGAGAGAACAAGAAAAAGACATTTAAAAGCAACCTCATAATAAATTAAAACCCCCTCTTGAATGCAAGGAGTCCAATTTTGAAACCAATGTCTTAACTAAAACCCTGCTACCAGTTGGATTTTCTGCTTCCTCTAGGAAGATTTCCCCAACATGAATAGTTCGACATCCTCTGGGCTAACCTTGGTCTAGCTTATATTTCAATTATTTATATCTGTCCCATCTCATTCACTTGATGGCATAGTGCCTGATGGCAGAGTTTTGTTTTTGCTCATTTTTATATCTAACAGAGGAGCTAAGCAAGAAGCGTTAACACAAGCCTCCCTTTAAGCCTATGGCTCTAGGCCTGATGAGGTAGATTTTGCCATATCCAAACATTTATTTGCCATCACTGCTCACTTTTTCTCATCTCTTCTTCAGGCACCTGGGTCAGTATTTCTTACCGGCCAATTAGAGTGGCTGGAACTCTTACTATTTAATCCTTCCCAACCAAAGGGTCTTTGGGGAATTAGGGGTGGGGGTGGAGTGAATGCTGGCAAGACAGAAATCATGCAACCGGAAAAATTTAAAGGCTTGACATGAACAGGAAATTGTAACTATGCCATATTCGAGTGGATTTTTTAACCTCCTAAAATGTGTTTCTCCTTTTCCTAATCACAAAAGCCAGTGTAAACTATTTAATTCTGCAATTACAGGATGAAGAACTGAAAACAGCATAGCCTCAGGCAAGAAGTGAGCATCCTTACACTGTACCCTCATTAGTGAGGATAAATGTGCCATCTCTGGGCAACCCATTATGTATCCTTTATTTGTGTATTAATTAAAAAGAAAGCTTGGTGGTATAGCATGAATCTATATGACAGAAAACCATACAATTCTCTAACTCCAAAAAATAGTGTTAAAAAAGCAGTTTTAGGGTCTAATTAAAAAGGCCTATATTTTCCTACTACACTACACTGCACATATGTTCACGGCTCTCCGGCTCCCATGCTGCCTCTGAAACACGTTTTGTTTCATTCCAGGAAGATTACTGCTGTTAAAACACTGGTTTTTGGATGGCGTTTGGAAAGCAGAGAGAGGAAGGGAGGTTCCTCAAGACGAGGAGGGATTTCCATTGTTTCCAGAAAATTGCTAAAATGTGCATCTGTGTGTGTGTGTTTTCTGAGCATTTCTCACATGTTTGCAAGACTCTGTTTCCCACCTCTGATTTTTTTTCCCCATTTTCTGCCTCGCCTGTTCATCGCTAACGTAAACAGATGGGATCCCCCGAATGTGAGGAATGTGATCAGACAGTGACTCCACAGGAAAAATGGAGGGCTTCTTTGCAAATGGCAGATAAAAGTGTTCCCAAACTCAGTTCAGAAAGCAAAGGCAGAGCTTTTTGTTCTGATTTTTTTTTTCAAATGACAGAAACTGACTTAAATGTAAAATCTGGCAATGTTTTGTTCCTATGATGATGCATAAAAGACTGAACGACATACGCTTAAAGAAGGCTTTGAGACTGTTTTCCTCAGGACAATTAGAAAAATACTAAAAGACAATGTGTTTGAAACAGTATATATTGAAGTTACACTGACACAGACAGGAGGACACCCAGAATACTGGCTGTTGCCCATGGACTCTCCTTGCATGATTTCAGCTCCTCATCATTAATCTGGAAAGGTTTTCATGTTCATACGGTGGATAGCTGGACTTTGCGACATGCGTGCTTTGAGAAACAAAGGACAAAGGGGGCTTCCCTTCTCTAATTTTTATAAAAGAAACATTTCAAAATGAGATAAAGTGTGAAGTATTATCTCCTTATTCTTCCCAGACCCATTACTCACTTTCATCAGCACAAGCAATTTTGATTATGTCAGGATATGAACCATTTTGGCAAAGGAGAACTAAGTGCTTTTTAAGTTTAAATATTTAAATAAATAAATGGAAATCAGGAAGGCATGTTTTCCAAATGGAAAAGATCATTTCTAAAAAATGATCATTTTAGAGCTACAACCTAGTTTACAGAACTTAAGCATTTTTGAATTTATGGCCTCTTTTGAGCAAAATCATGTTGCTTAATGTGCAGTTTGTATAGGTAATTAGAAACTTATCAGTGAAGAAATGGGGGTTTGCATCCATGACCTCATGTTTAAGAATGGTACAGTCCACTCTCCCCATACTGATTCCATCTACCCTAGGGTAGAAGTAAAATTTAGAATTGCCAGCCATCTTGGAGGTCCACAATTTCTGAGAACCAGCTTAGCTTCTGGTCTACACCAGCCTCAAGATTTCAGCCCAAAAGAAAGGCACTTATAATTACATGCTGCAATTTTTGAAGGCCATCCTTCCTGACATTTAATCTATATTCCTGTTCTTTTCCATCTTATACTGCTTTCAGAACAGTTACATGTGAATCAACAAATGTAGGTAATTTAGGAGCAGGGATTTTCGGTTCAAAAATAGATATAAGGCTCGAAAGAAAGAGATTTTTTCCCCCCTACAAAATTATAGCTATTAGTGATCCTTAACCATGCTCAGCTCCACCTCTTGTACCCATCCTCCACCTTACTTCCGCCTAAGGTGCTTTAATTTGATCTTTGTTGTACATGCTGCTTGAAAGATGAAGCCCTCTGGTGATAGCAATAATCAAGATAAAAGAGAGAGAGAAAACCTGAAACCAGAGTGGACTCTTATTGTCCCTGCACCTGTGCAGAGAAAAGAACTATGGTGTCAAGTGTACGATTAATCTTTCATATTTTCCTTTCTTTAAAACCCACCCTCATTTCCTTTCTGGAATTTCTTTGTAAGAAAAATACCCATGTCTTCTCAGGTACTGTTTTTAGGTAAACTCTTTTTAATCATAGTTATTAAAAAGAATTTTGCCCCCAGAGAAATGATACGCTGAATTTCAGAAGTCACACTGGATCCACTGAAACGGAGCCTTCTTTTGATTCAAAAGATCGCTATGCTTTAAAAATATTAAAATTACTTGCTACAGATTGTAGGCTGTAAAATAAAAGGTAATCAATACCATAGACCCCTTCATTTCAGAGGCACATGTTGCAGTTCTGGAAAAAAGAACTCTTAGTAAGAGGTAACACATTGCTGGACTAAAAAGCATGAGAACAGTATTGTCTTGTTACCATTTATCTTCACTCCTGAAGACTCTGAAGCAACAGGCAGGCCTGATTTGCTTTTGTATCTATTCCCACATAACTATGGGGAAGGACTAAACCCAGCCACACAGTCTGTTCTTTTCCTTATGTAAGCTGTTTTATTGCCATCATAATCACTCAGAGTGACCCTTTCTCCCATCTGTTGATTTTTTTCCTTTGCTGAAACAGTGCTTAGGTTTCAAAAATACTGATCTCAAAATCATTAACCTAGAAAGAACCTGGCCTTCATCCACTCCATTTATGGGACGTTAAAGCAGTCTCAAGGGTTTGCTAAAATAAACTAACAGGCTGTAGAGGAGAGGAACACACCATCTGGCCAAGCCAGTGAGGCTGAGAATAGATAGCCGAGGTAATTACTTTAGGTGAATCTATTACAACACATGGAAATGACAGAAAGTTTGGATTTTTTTTCCTTCACCCTGTGAATCTTCTTACAGTCTGAAGGATGGAAGAATCAGCTGGAAGGAAGAGGAACCCAGAGCTGATGTAAAGAAATGATATGTGAGGGCTGGGACCTGGATGACTTACAATTCCTAAAGACCTCTACTGTTCAGTGAAGATGGAAATTCTTGAGCTTTATGGACAGACTTGTCGGAGGGGCTGTGCCTAAATACATTTTCATACACTGAGTCATTCAGTACATGAAAGAATCCAGGAGTGTGAAAGGAAACCTGTGTTGAAATCTCTTTATGCTCCATTCGTTTACATTTTGTAAACATGGATAGCTTACTCTCTTTTCCTCTCTCTCTCAGATTTAAGAAGAAAACTTGCCCTGAGACCTAGATTTTATCAGTTAGGAAATATTCCTTGAGGGAAAACAGGTTATAAATGGCCACTTTATTTCCACTGTTCAGAATCAGGACCAATCTCTTCACATTTTCTTCATTTTCTCATCTCCCAGCTACTGATCAAGCCAAACTGATGGGGTTCTGCCCTTGTCATTCAACAGCAACAGGGGCTTCTTTTTTGTCAAATACAAATTCACACAATATCACATCGAATTATGTAAGTTCTCAGGATCATTGTCTCCTCCTTCTCCTACCACAATCTTACCCTTGCTTTTAGGGTACATCTGCTGGCTCCATTCTGCCGGCTTTGCCAGGTCCCTTTTTCTTTCTATCCCCTAATTCCCTATTTTCACAGGACCCAGGTTATGAGCCTTTCCACAAATTAGTCATCTTTTCTGACGACATTAGAAATCATCACTATGCAAGAGAGAAGCCTGGTGATTAATCAACCCTCCCTCCCTCCCTTCCTCTCTCACCCTCCTCCCTCTCTTCCTCTCTTCCTTTCTTCCTGTCTAACTTGAGTATGCTTGACACACAATGTTACACTAGTGTCAGGCATACAACACAGTGACTGAATGACTCTGTATGTTATGCCATGGTCACCACAAGAGTAGCTACCATCTAAAAGTAAAAATCCAATAATTCTGAATTTAAAAGGACAGTATCAGTATGGACGTGTGATTATCTCCTAGCTGTAACCACAGTGACTAACCCAATAACAGTGAGTACCCAGTCTGTGTTCTCTAAATACCATTTTCAACTAAAAGGGACTGGGGTTCCTAAGAGAAATGGTTGATTTCAGGTATAAAGCAAGAAATGTGTCCAAATTATCCAGAAACCAAACCAAAGACGCTTTTTGCAACATTAAATGAAATAATGGATCTAGGCGGTGATCATCTGTGATTGCTAGTATCAGAAAAAGCAAGACAACCAGACATTTTGTGCTTCCTGATGGAAATACCTGCCACCATTTCACCCATGGTGGGTGAAATATTCTGGGCCAAGAATAAATAAATATTCGAAGTCTGGTAAAAACCTATAGATCCAACGACTAATTTACAGGAAACAACAGGGAAAGAGAAGATAATGGGGTAAATGACACCATGGAGATGCAATCAGCAAAATACAGACTGAGAATCTCTGTAAGACCATAAATTTAGTTTATCAATAAATAAATTGTAAGGGGCAAAAAGGAGAAGAAAGGGGAAGAAAGATAAGAGAAAAATCAACTAATTATAATGTATGGTCCTTATTCAGACCTTGATTTGTAGCAAATTTATGGACAGGCAAGAAAATTGAAACACTGACTGAATATGGGATAATTTTAGAAATTTCTGTTGTTTTAGTTGCGATATTAGCAATATGATTATATTTTTAGGAAGAGTCCTCAACTTTTAAAATTCCATATTCAGTAATGATGGAAATTATCTGTGATCTGGGATTTTGAAATAATCCAGTAGTGTTAGTGGTGGTGGTGGTGGGGAGTGGGGGACCAGGGAATGGATGGATATGGCTGAAACAAGACTGGCCAGAGTTAATGGTTGTAAGAGTTGGGTTAAGGGCACACAGGGATCCACTGTACTACTGTCTACTTCTGTGTACATTCTAATCCCTAATAAAAAAAACCACAACTTTTAAAACATGCATATGCTGATGTTGACTGAATCTATATTAGGCTGGCCTCTCTTCTGCACACGGGAGTTATAGATCACTATTCCTTGACATCTAAAGGCTTCTGGAAACTCAGACTTAATGTACACAAAATACAACTCAAATACCATAAGTTCCACTAAAATAATAAATAACAACAAGAGCAGTATTTTGTATTTTTGGTTTGTTTTGTTTTTTGGCCCCAGGGGTACAGGTCTGTGAATCATCAGGCTTACACCTTTCACAGCACTCACCATAGCACTAACCCTCCCCAATGTCCATAACCTATCCACTCTATCCCTACCCTCCCACCCCGCAGTAACCCTCAGTTTGTTTTGTGAGATTAAGAGTCTTTTATGGTTTGTCTCCTTCCCCATCCCATCTTGTTTCATTTTTTCCCTCCCTATCCCCCAGAACCCTCCCGCCCTGCCCCTCAAATTCCTCATATCAGAGAGATCATACGATAATTGTCTTTCTCTATTGACTTATTTCGCTTAGCATAATACCCTCTAGTTCCATCCATGTTGTTGTAAAGATTTCGTTTCTTTTGAGGTCAAGCCTGTTTTCTATTTGTGTTTCCCATCTCAGTAATTTTTGCAACATATACCCAATTGCACAACCCAGAAACGTGGATGGAAGCCTTGATTCTTCCCTCTTCCAAACCTCTTCATTACCATGACTTATTAGTTCTACCTCCAAATGAATCCAAATCCATCTCCTCTGCCCCCTTCATAATCTAGGCTACCATCATCTCTCATGTAGTCTGTCACCTATATATTGACCGTGGTGGACAGAGAAGTAGAGCAATAAGAATAATAAAAAAATGTTTTCATTATCCATCCCTAGCCGGAAGACATGACAATTCACTGTCCTGTCATTCTTCACACTGGAGGTGGCTGGTGTTGAGAGTCTATGCTGTGATCTCCACTAGCCTCTGATTTGTCCAGTGCTGCATTCACATCACTAGTTGCTTGCTTTCCGTAAAAGGCAAACACACTGAATCAGACCTCAAATGTAATCTGAGCAGACACCATGAGCACTTTTGTGGTTGCATAACTTAATGAGGGCCCAGGGTTCCTACAGTGTCTAGTCCTGGCTCCTCTCCATCAGAACAGAACTTCATCAGTCCCTGCGTTTCAGGTTTTATATTCTGAGAAGCAAAAAACCTAGTATTATGGTTTCAACTGCTTTATCTCACTTAAAGAAAATTTCATTTAATTAACACCAGATGTGAAAAATATTTACAGCCTGATTTCATGAACCAGCAAAACAATTATCTAATTTCTTTATTCAAGAGCATATTAAAAAGTCAAACCTATTCGACATCTCAACATGTACAATTAGTACAATTATAATTTTTTCATTTTTCAAGAGAAACAATCATAACTATTCATTAGGAAATTTCTTGTATAAAGAATTAAATAAAATCATGAGCCATTAATCTATAAAGGGTCATCACAGGATAGTGAGAAGTCTTATAATTCTTAGGACACAGGACTGAAATCCCATTCGACTGTCACCAGTTCCAAGCATTTAGACAAGTTATATAAATGCTCTCTGCCTCTACTCCCCCATTTGGAAAATGAAAATAATAATAAAACCAATCCACAAGTTTATAGTGAGGATTACATGAACTAATAAAAGTAGAACCGTTACAGTAGGGCCTGTGATCTCATCAGCACTCAATAAGTGCAAGCTATTATTAGTAGCAGTACAACCCTAAAAGTATTTAAGAAATTTATTAGAGAACAAACGTGTCAGTCCACAAACCATCTATGTTATTGTCAAAGACAAAATAATTGATTGGACCCAAGGTCTGATATGGTACAGTAACTCGTGTGTTACTAAGTTTCCAGACTGGAGGTTTTACATAATTGGAGTGGTCCAGGCTTCTTGTCAAAGTGGAACTTGGTATTGTCAACCTATCTCAATAGCAGATACAAAGGACCCCCTACCCAGAAGACATGATTTGGGGATTTCAGAAGTAGATAAAGATATCATAGTTTATATCCCTACAGGGACATGAATTCCCCTTCTAGGCCACTCTGATGATAAAGTGATACTTGCAGAAGCACTTTGCATAGTTTCTGATATATAGCAGGTATAGAATACAATGGGGCATCTCCATTTTCCTATACAGTTCTACTTCTCAAAGCACCAATACATAAAGGAGCCTGAAGAGGCACCTGCCAACAGTTTTCAAAATATGTTCTGTGGCCCACTTCTTCTCTATTGCCTCAACCTCCACTTCGACCCTCATTCTTGCCAGCAAAGATTTCAAAGTTTGCTTAGCTGGAGAAAACTGTGTCTTTATGGGTAGGATAGAGTTTACAATACTCAGAAGCATATTAAATGAAGTGGGGAAGGAAGCTGCTTCAATTTTGAGTTATTTGTTTATCTCCTGGCTCCCAGCTTTGTTCCCTGCCTTCCCCCTTTATGCTGAAGTTCTGGGAAGCACATTTACAAGTCTGTCTTGCCTAAGGGAAGAGCTACTGGAAACTGGAGGACAGCAGGAGGGGAGAAACCAGTATGTTCTCACTTCCTTCAGTGACGTCTCCTTTAAGGGCTGTATCTCTACAATGATTCCAGACCCACTGGAAAAACCCTTCCTTTCATGATCCCATCTCTTGAAGACAGCCCCAGAATGGGTCCAGCTCTTGCTGAGTGGCCCAGGCTCTGGAAGTGCTACTTGGTGGTGGTGGCACTTTCTTTTATGGCTAATCTCTGCAACACTCCACAGTCCTGGTACATTTCTCAGCTCTTCCACAACTTCTGTTAACAAATCCCTATATTACAGTCTCTCTATTTGTTCTCTTTTTCTATTAGAACCCTATAATGCCACACAATATTCCCCAATATACACAACTCTGAAAAAGATTTGTATTATAAAAGCTGTTTCCATCCTCACTGGGGACATAGTCTGAACTTCTGGGGAGTGTCTGAGCCATTCAAAAGGCAAAGCAGATTTGGGTAGGTCAGATATTTTGAAAATATATATACCTTTACATATATATATTATATATATGTGTGTGTGTGTATCTTTACATACACACACACACACACACACACACACACACACACACACACACACACATTCTGCTTTTCTCCCTTGATGAAATTAAGAAGCTGCTCAATAGATTCCACCCCACTTTGTCCTATGAAGTCAGAACCTTCATCTCATTTCAAATAATGGCTGTTCCCAAAGGAAGTGTCTCCTTTCAGGATATCATAATAAGCTAATGGACTGAGTGATCAATGTTGTGTGCAGTGGAACATTAGAAATGTGCCATAAAATATGGAAAACAATTTAGCCACTCTCTAATGCAGGCAATTCTTGTAAAAACTATACATGAAAAACATGTACCCAACCATTTTTTTCATGCCTTACGACAAGATTAGATGCAATAAAAACCTTGTCTTAGCAAATCAGCACGTTAGAGGATGCTGTCAGCAATAACTTTGCAAAGACATGTCCATTACCAAAGAGGGGCATTATCCTAAATTTACTCTCATTGAAGATTGATGTCTGCTATAAGCCACCATCTGTCTCTAGATTCTGTGGTATTACAATGCTGTCACTCTGCACAGTGGGAGCAGTTTGTGGCTTCTTGTTTTCTTTCCACTTTTTATCGTTTCAAAGTGGAAGATGGACAGGCAATTGTCAGAACAAAACAACAAAGTATGACTGACCATGTGAAGTGTAAGGATCAAGTCCAAAGAGACTACATTTTTTTTCATAAGTAAGATGAGCAAAGCATAAAATGAATTGTTTGAATATGATTAGCTAACGGTGATTTATCCCAGTGATTATCAGTTATTTTGAGGCAAGAAAGTATATTTCAGCACACTTAGTCAATTTCAAAAACTCCCCAAACTAAATACTTTAGTGACACTTTTACCAAGCAAGTAATAATTTTCTTGATTTCAGTATCTTGTTTTTTAAGGGTAAAAGAATAGATGTTCTTTGTTCTAATGCTGCTTATTTACTGACTAGAACAGCTTTTCTATTTTCTGATTCCTCTCCCTTATCAGGAATAAATGTTTGGCTATTCAGTTTCAATAAATATTTATTTATAAATTATATACATAGATATGCTACTATACTACTACACTCTATACACTGTAAAATTACACAATATAAAATAATGGGCTAAAAATAACTGTACAAATGACTTCAATTATTTTGACCCGAATTCCTTCAATCATTTCCACCAGACCACTGGATGAGAGCTCACAGCAGTCAGGCTACCTTGAGAATTCAGTTTTGATGCCAAGGTTCCACTTAAATCTTGTCTTCTGGAGGTAGGCTTGCCAGATAAAATACTGAACACCAGTACTGATGGGATATACTTACACTAAAAAGTTATTCATTATTTATTGCAATGCAAATTTAACTGGGCATCCAGAGTTGTTTGCTGACTAAATCTACCAATTCATCCAATGGTCTGAGGATCCACCTGATACTTTTCCTGCTTCATCCTGTCTAAGTCTCCTTCCAACTTCCTCATCAGGTCTGTGGTTATTGTCTATTAGCACAGAACTGACAGGTATAAAGCCGTGTATTTTGCCATAATTTCTTTAAATGATATGCAGTAGGTTCTATGTTTTCAGGTTTATTCTACATAGTACCTGTCTAAACAGGACATCACAAAGCCAGTCTTTGTATATCATTTAATTGGTTGTATGCATGTACATGTAGTGGTGACTGAGAAAGTTCATTCATCAATCATTTATTCAATGCCTAGCATGTTTTAGGCACTGGGCCCAGGACTTGTATTAGGAAGCAAAAGACATGATTCCATTTCTCTTAGAGTAAATGCCAAGATCCTAAAAAATGATCTATGTGGCCTTACATGGCAGGCCCTGTGGCAGCCATGAAAATGTATGTCACAGCTCTGAGGATATAACATTCTTCCCCAAGTATCTCCACGGCCCATTCCCTCAGTTCTTTCAGACCTTATTTTCGACTGCCTTTTGTGTGGTGTGGCAGAGGGGGGCAGGGGAGCTTTAAACTGGCCAACTTCTAAAATTATACTTCTTCTTAAATTTATTATCTCTCTTTATGACTTTATTTTTCTCCTTAGCATTGACCGTTAACAAACTCCTTGGTTCACTTGTTTAACACTACTGTCTTTCTACCCTATGGGGATACAAATTCTGTGAGGGTAGGATTTTTGTTTGTTTTGTTCATAAGATATAAACCAGTGAGATATCTTACTCTAACCTCTTGGGGATGGGAGGGTAGAAATATAAGGTGAGGCAATATGTGCTGAATCATAATTGTTCAGTTTGTCTGTGGGTGCCACAATCGATCAGCAAATAGATGACAAAGGAGCCAAAGCAGATAGGGAGTGCCAAGAGTAAAAGAATGAAAGGGGGAGGGGCAAAGACTAGGGGAGAGTTTTTCAAAAGAGTTAAGAACAAACTGCCTACTAAACCAATTGATACAGAACTAGTCTAGGTCTCACAACTGCTGAAAGTATTAACAGCTAATAATAATAATAATAATAATAATAATAATGTATTATTTATTTAATGACTACTGTGTTCCAGGTTTATTGCTTTAGATATATATCATGTAAGATAGATAAATTATGTAGATAAAATCAATTTATAGGTAAGGAAGTTGCAACTTGGACAACCTCAAGACAAAAGCTTTCAAATCAGTGGTAAGCGACAGAAGTAGGATTTAGATCCTGAAATTGCTCGAGCATTTTCCTTCATACTAAGCCTTTTTTCCTAGATTCCCACAGCACCCCATATGTACCTTGTTCATAGTACTGAGCACACCTTGTAACCTCTTTTTCATTTGTCCTCTAGGTATAAAATGATGAAGAGTTGAGTTTAGTTCTATAAAAAGCCAGTTGGTATGATTTGCTATCGGTCACCAACGTGGATGAGAATAACAAAGTATGCTTCTGGAGTCCAACTTACCTGGTTTAACTCTAAAAACAAATTGAGCCTCCAGCATCTATACTCAGCAGTGTTTGGCCACCTCCCTAAGATCCCTCCCTAAAACCATGAGCTCTAGATTAAAAAAAAAAAAAAATTGTTGGCCCTAAGGATTTTATCTATACATTCTTTTCTTAATCCTTCCTTCTTCTACCCCACCTCTCACCTTGAAGTCTGGCAACCATAGGTACGTAGCATACTTCTTTGAACACTATGGTTCTTGAAGGCCACAAATCACTATCATATCTAACACCTAAGATTTTTTCAATCTCCAGGCCAATGTTCACCCCTTTGGAGATGATACAGTCTTTGCTGACAATACAGGGTCTAGGGAAATACATGTTTCTCATAGTTGACTTTCTAAACCTAAACACATCTTAAGAATACAAAGTCGTCTTAGCTGCTAATCATTGGTATAGCGGACAAGACTGAAGTCAGGAGTCCTGAGCTCTTGTCCCGGCTGTGTCTCTAACAAGTTATGTAATTTCAAATTATTTACATTTTCTAGTCTTCGGTCAACTTGATTCTAAATCAGGAGGCTATAGTAAATTAATTCCAAAATTCCTTCCAAAATTACTTCATAAGCTTATGTAATGAACCCTGCTTATTGGCTATTTTTCCCATTTGCTTTTGGAAGGTATACAGCTCACGGTATTAAGATAATATGAATGGTATCATTTGCTGGTGAGAGATATATAGTACTTTCCTCTTTTGTGTGACCTGCATTTGCCTTGTAGGACCACAACACTGGACTTCCATAAATGTCTTGGTAACTATCATAAACTCTTATTTCCTTGAGGGCTTCTGCAATCTCATCAATAGAGGCCTGAATGATATAGAAACATCAGAGAGATGGATTTTCTTCAGAGTTTGTCGTCAGAGGTACAAATATTCATGGGATCTTAGCTGTCGCACTACATGAATTAAAATGAAGTAACGAATTCTCACTATGTTCCATGCCTTTAAGTTAGACATGATCTTCGAACCACATTTTACAGAGTGCAATCATAGGTCACATATCACAAAGGTTTCAGTAATGTTCTCTTCCATCAAGGAAAACTGATTTAATCAAATTTGATTTTATATGGTACTCAGAATTTAGAGAACTTCAGAATGTCACTGTGAGTTACAGAAATCTAATAGGGGAATGTTAGAGTTTGGAGTATTTTGCAAAACTTTAATGCGCACATATACACATGAGTTTTATTTGTATAAATTAAATAACACATAGCTATATTTCAGATACGGCTCATCTTAAGTCCTAAAAATTGCAACAATTAAATGATCAGAGCACGAATCACCAGGGCACTTGTGAAAGCACCAGTGTACTCCTTTATTCAAGCGAACTCTGTTAGAAATTCTGTATAATTATGAATTACTTTTTGTTTGTTTGTTTGTTTTTGAAAGATTTCTAGTTTTTATTTCCTTAAAGGAGAACTTTAAGATACTTTCAAAGCAATTAGAGTGCCAAACTTCACACAGACCATCTTCTTCTCCAGTTCTTCCTCCCCCCTCCTTCTTCTCCTTCTCCTCCCTCCCCTCCTTCTTCCTCTTCCTCTTTCTCCTCCTCCTCCTCTTCCTCTTCCTCTCCTTCTCCTTCTTCTCCTTCTTTTAATTAAGTAGGCTCCACGCCCAACATGGGGCTTGAATTCATGACCCTGAGATCAAGGGTTATATGTTCTACCAACTGGGCAATCCAGATGCCCCTCATATACGTTCACTTCTATCAAGTCTTTCTAAAGCATTCACCTTAAATTTAGAAACAGTAGCTTCTTTTTATATTAATTCTTTGTTATATTTATACATTTACTTAAATGACATAATTATAATAACTGCTATTGGCATTGGCATACACAGACTGTATTAGCTTTCTATGGCTGACCTAACAAACTTCCACAAACTAGGTGACTTAGAAGCACACAAAGTTATTATCTCACTGCTCTGGTGGCTAGAAGTCTGAAATCAAAGTATAAATAGGCCACGTTTTCTATGAAACCTGTAAATGGTATATTTTTCCTTGTCCCTTCCTGGCTTCAGATAGTTTGCTGGCAGTCTTTGGTGTTCCTTGGCTTATAGATGCATTACTCCAATTCTTTGTCTTCACATGGCTGTCTTCTCTCTGTGTATGTCTATTTCAGTATCCAAATTTCTCCTACTCAGAAGAGACCTGGAACTTCCAGAAAGTGGTCAATTTTCTGTTCCTAGAATTGCTGCTCTTCTCTTTGATCTCCTGAAGAATTTGTATGTGTTCAGAATAGTTTGATAGCTATCTGGGTGAATTTCTGGGACCTGATGATAATCGGTCTCCTACTCCTCCACCATCTTGCCGCTTCCCTCAATGATGAATTACTTTTGTATTATGAATAATTCTTTTTATTCCTTTTATTTGTTTCAAAAATTTGTGTTCTGTGACGTTAATTGTTGAGCTGTGGGATTCATGCTCATATTTTTCCAGTTGTTTCTAACTCCTCCCTTCTCTTCTTCATTCCCTGCTCTAGCAGGAAGGGCCAGTAGCTTTTTACAGTATTCCTTGGAGTGAGTTTAGGTTTTGTAGACTATTCAGAGCAACATATCCATGAAACAAAGAAATCTTTATTTTAAAAATTTGGACTATTACATACTTGCATAGTAACAGTCTGTGTCTCTTTATCGTGTCTTAGCAAAGACCCCTATCTCATCAAGGGTGAGAGGGGAAGGAATTAAGAGTGCATAAGGCATTAGATCATTCTGCAACATGAGGACAGAATGATACTCATAATAAGACTGCAGTACTTGGGATTTTTTAAAAAATTATACCACATTATTAGTATGTTCTTCTCATCGCAGAAAAATTAATAGATTACAACATCTTTTAATAGTCTATTATTTCACTCTCATTCTGCATAGCTAAATTTGGGAAGGAGGGTTATGAGTTATTTAAATGTGACATAAGTACAAAAATTTTCCTAGAAGATTCTTCTTAAACACAAAGAGATTAGACAGGATACATACATTTATCCATTAGGTAGTATCAACTATTTGTTTTATTTTATACATTAGTTTTTATCAAATCTTAACCCATGCCTACTTTTGGAAATCTGTCAACTACTAGATTTATTTCAAATTCATAAAACAATATGCTAAACAGTACCTTTGCATCTTATAAAAATTAATGCAAAATGCAGATCAATTATAAAAATCTAGTAAAACAGTTTGACAAAAAAGGATGGCACAAGATTTTGTGGTTGTTGGGAAAGGAGCAAGGCGAAGAGGAGGCTTTATTTAATTTATTTTATTTTATGTGGTATAAGGTAGACCTGAGTGAATTTGTAAAGGAATTGGTATAGTAGAGGGAAGGTAATTAGGTTTTCAAGTGAGAAAAAAGTAATATTTTTAGATCAAGTCTCTTTACTAACTGGGATGGAGATGAAATCAAGATTCAAGTGTAGGGCTGGTCTTGAAAGGAGGATCCGAAAGGGGAGATAGCTAGATAGGGAAAAGAGGGATTTTGAATAAGTTTTCCCAATAATGAGCTGATCTTGAGGGTAAAGGCTCATATTCTGCATAATCACCTAAGTGCCGAAGTAGGATTTATTGGCAGAAGCCATGGGACAAGATTTCAATGAATCCCAAGGAAGCTTTCCCGAGCAATATGATCCACGCATGAGTAGAAAGAGTAATCTCAGGAGGTACTGGGTTCCAATCTCATCGTCCCCCAATCTGGGAAACCTACTACGCAGACGGCTGCAGAGAAGATACAAAAATGGAATGAGGAAGGGACATGCCCAGCTACACGAATGAAAGCCTTCAACTACCAGTGGAGACACTCGGAAGGCCCTGTTAAGTGACATTTAGTCTTCTTGTGATGACTTTCTTCAGTCATTTGGAAAAAGGGGACAGAAAGTCAGTAGAATGAGGTACTTTAGTTAGAGGAATGACCAAGTGGGTACAGTAGCAATTGGGAGGGAAAATAATAAAATAGAAAAAAAATCATGGCCTGGAAGAATCAGTTTGGAAGGTTTAAAAGACCGGATGTATCAAGGACAACAAGATCAGTGAAAATTGCCCCTCTAAAAAGATTTTTGTCCTCCCTGCAACTTGCAAGTCCTACTCTAAACCAGTGATTCCTTAACCTATCTAACCAGACGTTGTCTAAGAACTTAGGTGGTAAGTTTATCCAAAACTAGCCTGGAATGACTTTCTGGTCTTAAACTAAGTCAGTTTACATTTTATTTTTAGGAACAAGGCTTTAGAGACTATGATCTCACAGTAGTATCATTTGCAGTGTCAATAAGCTAAAAAGATATACTCCCTCTCATTCAAGAAAACCTTGTTACATTCCTTGATACGTTCTTTTTTTTTTTTTTAAAGACTTTATTTATTTGACAGAGAGAGATCACAAGTAGGCAGAGAGGCAGGCAGAGAGAGGAGGAAGCAGGCTCCCTGCTGAGCAGAGAGCCAGATGCGGGGCTTGATCCCAAAACCCNCAGAGAGAGGAGGAAGCAGGCTCCCTGCTGAGCAGAGAGCCAGATGCGGGGCTTGATCCCAGAACTCTGAGATCTCGACCTGAGCTGAAGGCAGAGGCTTTAACCCACTGATCCACCCAGGCGCCCCCTTGATAAGTTCTTTAATTCATTTCTCGTACTTCATGAGTCAAACAAAAATCTCAAAACAAAACAAAAACCCAACAATCTAAAATTACTGCTAAACTAAGGGGGCAGTTATGTAACACTTAAATTATAAATACACTTTGAACCACCTGAGTTTAAGCTCCTTTCCAGCTGCCCTCATACTTAATTTTCCCCTTTAACACAAACTTATTAAGTTGGAATTAGAAGAAGAAATGGGAAAAAATGAATTTTTGTTGATTTTTTCATCATTGATGCCCATTAAAAAGTATTTTGCATTTCAACTGAAGGGAAAAAACCATGAAACAATGAAGTGTGGTCAGGAAGCCATTCCAACATTTCACCAATACAAAAAGTGCATCAAGGACTTTCATTAGAAGACCGTATTCCTCAAAACAGTTGCCTGCTGAGCTTGAGATGTTATGTGGAAACAAAACTCAAGAAAAGACAGACTCTCATCCCCTTACATCATTAATGAGTATTTAGGTAGACATTCACCTAAGCGAGCTAGACTTTTACTCCTATGGCTATAAAATGTGATGTTATACAGAACCCTATCAGTCAACTTTTGCAAATAAAATTGTGTGGTCCATAAGACCCAAAGCTGTAGATAAATCATGCACCCTGTAATATATGACCCTGGTACCCACAGGCTTATAGATACCAATTGTCACTTTTAAAACAAATGCTTTAGTGGTTGGATGAGATAAGAGGAGACCTGATTTCTGTAACAGCAATGTACTAGTGCGTCAGCACACCTTCAACCCATGATTTATAAAACATGAGAGTAGGGAAGAGGGATGCTGCTAATATGTCTTGAAGAGTTGCAGAGATAACCATGCATTTGAATCACAAGGTGCCAGGATTTTACGAAGACTACAAAATCATGGTCTTACCCTCAGAAAATATACATGTCTGCATAAGAAGATGGACATTCTGTAGTAAAAATGAAGAGTTGTTTCAGGGGCATTTAGTTGTCACCCTTGTTGAGCATCTTTGTTTCTTCTCTTCTTCTTTGCCAATAAGCCATTAATCCAGTAAACATAAAAGACTACTACTTACCTGATCAACTCAATAACAGGAATTTTCTGTGTCCCTAGAGGTAATGGGGGATTTGGGTGGAAAAGGAAGACGCAGAAAGGCAGGGATGGTGCATCCAGGTGGGTTTTGTTCTCACCACATTTATCAGGCATAACCAAGTGCCCATCTTACTAAGTATTGTTTATATTCAATCATTGCCGCAGGGACTTAAGGGAAGGCATGTCGTACAGTAAGAGTTGACTCTGAAAATTTGTCCAGGGGAAGCGCTTTACTTCTTTGACTAGATTATAAACCCTCCAAGGTTGAGCGTCTAATTATGCATTTTCCCCTATAGTTTAATACAGTCTTGTCTGTAAAAATAAAATTGCTTGAGAAACTCTTATAAATAAGAATGGGAAACCTGCCAAGCTAAACTCTTCCTCCAGATCACTGCTAGCTCTTCGGTGTCATGTTTTAGTGAAAGCAAACAGTCAGCTTTTCATTTTGAATAATTCAGATGACTTCTTCAGTTTCTTAAAAGGGATGCTTTATTAAATCCACACATAACCTGTGAACCAAATTTTCAAATGCTCGCTATCCTGCTAGTGTGCTCTCTAGCCTACTGGGTATGACCATCACAAGTGAAAAACACCATTAAGGATCATTATCTCTGACAGTGTAGAACCACACACTTACTACTGAGATGACTCTTCTGAGCTTCTCTTTATGCTATACTTTTTTTTTTAAGATTTTATTTATTTATTTGACAGAGAGCGAGCAAGTGAGACAGTGAGAAAGGGGATACAAGCAGAGGAAGTGGGTGAGGGAGAAGCAGGCTCTCCACTGAGCAGGGAGCCTGATGCGGGGCTTAATCCCAAGACCCTGGGATCGTGACCTGAGCTGAAGGCAGACGCTTAATGACTGAGCCACCCAGATGCCCCTATGCTGTACTTTCAAGGCCAGCTCTCTGCAGTCCATTAGGAAATGTGGCTCCAGAAACCTTGGTATTACCTTGCAGGTACAAGATCTTGCAAGTATGTGCAGGGAGCCCACAGCACAGGTAAATCAGACTGATGTTTATTAATGAGAAAGTGTTTCCTCATCTGACTTAGCACAGAGCTACAGTTTTAATACATGATGTAGTTCTACACACAAATAGACTTCTTCTCCCTTAGAATGAATGATTTTCAAGATTCCCTCAGAATTTTTTCAGTATGAAGGGGCGGCTGTACTACAGTCTTATTCCTAGATTAAGTCAACAAGTCATCTGAATTAGCCACTCATAAGAGCACTTCAGTATGCTATTTTTAAATGTACAACATTCTGCATACTTTCTTCCTATATTATGTACATAACATCATTCCATGATTAACTGAGTTTAAGATGATTCACATATAAAACCGTGACTAATTACCTCTTTGAGACCAGCCTAATTTGGAGTAATGAAATTGTTCTGAACTTGAATTTTGGTGAAGTCTGAACAATTTTGTAAAACTTTACTAAAAATCATTGAATTGTACAATTGAAATGGCGAATTTAATGGTTATGTAAATTCTATCTCAGTAAAATTATCTTTTTTTTCCTTAAAGCCATTTGGCATTATTTCCTACTTGAATTTGATATGAATGAGGTTTTCCAAGCAGATTTTAAGCTGGGCTAAAATCCATGTGTGTTTGTAGCTGTTCAGTAAGTAGCTCCTATAACTGAGTTTTCTTTCACATACCTGATCTTATACAATTTGGGGAATTCCACTGAACACCCCCCAGAAAAACCAAATAAGCTCATGAGTTAGCTGAAGCAACTCATGTATCATGGAGAATAAATTAAAAGTTTTCAAATGAACTCTATATAGCTTTAGTGATGAGCAGTCTTTCCCTATTTTAACTGATAACCCCACAAAAGAAAATGAGGGGAAAATATTAGGGTTTTAAAGGAAAGTGTATGGGTCATGCTGTGTATTAAGATGTACAATCACCTATGCAAGAGTGAACCTAGATCAACAGGGAGACTCCAGTGAGTTGGTAGACCAGCTACAGCTCACAGAGAAACATCTGGACAGTAGGTGATCATGAGTAGGGTCTTGCCACAGGCAATAAGTGGTCAGTGTCAAGGCAGGCCCCAGCTTTGGGCTCAAAGCAGTACTCTGGGTATTCTGGAAAGAAACTCAAAGACTAACAAGATAGGCTACTGACACAGAGATATGGGCACAAGAGTAAAAAATGGGAAGCCATTCCAAGTGGATTCAACACCACTTAGAGACTGACTACAAGGTACAGTAGCGGAGCCCAGCTTCTAATACTGAGGTAGAAGGTTAAAGTGAGCTAAGTCACAGGCTGACCTGAAGTGGATTTGCCTGAGAGACTTACCTAGACTCCTTAAATTTTCCTTGGTTTGTTCCAGAACCATGACTGGGGATTCAGGTAGGGGCTCAGTGGCCCCAGCTGTGGGGAATAGAGAGCTATAACCCGGAGAGCCCAACACGTCATTACAGTGTGTGTAACCGGGATGTGCAACCACTCATTCGTAGACTAGTGAAATATTTAGGCTGATTGAGACTTGTTTGTTTCTCCGCCCTCTACCTTGGTCAGAAATTGCATCTTGACTCTAATCTCCCTTCTTACACATGCATTGCGGAGTTTGGAGATGATACTTTCTAAGATTGATTTGCCTAGAGGAAAATTTGGATTCAGGGCCACTCTTTGAAACACCCACCTGAATATGCTGTGTTAAGATAATTGGAAAGGAACTTTCTAAAATATGGTGTTCATATTCATGTCTAAAATCTAAATTTTCAACTGATGAATCACTGAATGCGACACCAGACACTAATGATGTACTACATGTTGGCTAATTGAATTTAAGTTAAACAAAAAAAGAAAAAAAAGAAAATAAAGAATAAAACCTAAATCTTAAAATTAAGAAAGCCATAACATGGAGCAAATCGTTTGTCAATTTACAGACTACATTTTAAAAAATCATCGATCTCTCTCCCTCTGTCTGCTCACAAACCTAGACAAGATGCTAATAATGAACTTCAGCCCACTACCACTTTTCAATCAGCCCTCTTCATGCACACAAATCCACAGGATCTCATGCTTTCAATCACATTAACATGATGACTTCAATAGTTCACCATCCTACCAAAGGAAGAAAAACAAAGAGAAAACTAAAATCACAGCAGAATGAAAATGCTACTTATTTATAGCCTGCGAGTCCCCCATACCAGAATGAAAATATGTATGGTGAATGTCCAAAAACAATTCTGCAAGTCAATACAATAAATCAGGCCCAGATGTCACAAACACAATAAATCAATTGAAACTGCCAAACCACTTTTCACAATCTACTGGATTTAATTAAAACCACCACTCAGTTCATGAGAGGCCTTCTAATAGAGAAGATAGTATCACTCAGACTCAGCCATCCATCCAAACCTGCTGAGGGAGATGCAGTATGTTAAATTTTCCTCTCCAGGCCTGTTGAACATGGCAGAGTTCACTCCACATGTGCAGCAATGCACTGCAGCCCCTTGTAGATTCTCTTCTCAGCCTCCCAAAGCACTCACTGAGAATGCCATCAATCGGCCTTTGCCATTGGAACACAGTAAGTGCCACATAAATGCTGCAGGAATATTGACTGTCTGGTCCTTGACTCTGTGTTAAAAATACAGCACCGTCCCTGAAAATTGGACGAGCATATTTAATCAAATGTGTAAGACAAGGGGTGACTAGGTGCTTGGTGTTTTAGATTCTTCAGAGAATCGTCCTAAGACAACGATAGCTCATTATCTATAAAGATATGCTCCCAAACAGCCAGTAAATGGTACTCAGGAGGAAGAAAGAAGGAGGGGGGAAAATATGAAACACTCACAAGCAATTATGAATTCACGAGGCTGACAAAGGGCACACGTTTCCAGGCATCTTCTAGGACTGGAGGTTAGGAATCTCATTGGCCCTTAAATAGGAAAGATCCCTTGAGTTTAGTACAGAAAAGACACAGAGACACCCAACTAAGAGGTTGTTTTAATTTGAAGGATCACAATATTTATCAGGAACAATCTCTAAACTCAGTCAGCAGAAGACTTCCTGGCATTTTCCTTGTGTATACTTGGCTCCATTTTATAAAGACAGAACAGACTATGTTTGGCATTTTTGCCTTGAGTTATTGACATGTTTTAAATTATGCTGTTTTATGTCCCTTCGTAATAGAACAGAAATCTGCTACAAACGATCTTTATTAACAGACCGCCTCAGGTGCTGAGACTCTCGATTTAACAATGTCTCCAAACAGACAGGCAGGGAGCTTGTTAATAGGCTTTTCCAACCCTTTGGCTTCTGTGAGACGTAAGTGGATTATGGAGGTTTGTTTGTCAGGCTATCTTTTTACATCACTGTCTGAATAATTGCCACAAAGGCCTATTGCTTTGGCCTAATTAACAAAATGTACAAAATCCTGAACATAGAACTTTTATTGATTAGCCATCTCCATGGGAAGCTTTTGAACCCCCATGACTTCTGGCCCCAGACAGATGCTCTTCATGATGTTACACACCGGACCATAGCCTGTTAATATAACAAGGACTTTTCTTAGCACTTTGGGCAGCTCAGAAAGTACCACAAGAAATCACCTTTATTGGGTATAGTTTAAAAATCAATATCCTTGGGATGAGACAAATTCTTATGTAAATGTCACCATTTGTTTACTAAAACAATACTATCTGTTACATTTTTTTTTCATAGAAATGGATCCTCGAAGAGGTGGTTGCAGTTATAAAAAATATATGATTAAGAAGCAAAGTCAGTTTCATTTGAATGAGGAAAAATAGGACAAAACATGAAGGAAAAGTCAGAAACATGGAGTAGACATGAGTTAATTTATTGTCTAATCAGTTTTCATTAACTAAATAATTATTTCAACAAATACTTCACGGCTTGTGTTCCAGAGGTTAGTTTTAGGCACTGGGACTAAACTGAGAGTGAGCAGAGAGTATCCCTGCTCTTGTGGAACTTTTAACATGGAGGGTAACAGATATTTTAAAAGCCCGGGTACTGAGGCTCAACAACTATATCCACTTTAGATTACACTTAACTTTTCTTTAAAAAAGTAAAAACCCCATAAGTTAAAAAAATTCTGCTTGATGACACAAGAAGTTAGATTGGCCATGGGAAATTAATTAATTAATTACAACATTTTATGTAATATTCGGTAGGGATATACTGAAAAAGATGCTACAGACATTTTGGGGAGTTTGAGAAGACGAAGAACCCAGTGTTAACTAAGTTCAATTTAAAATGGAAAGCAGGACAAATAAAAATTTCTTAATGTACATATACATACAGATAGGTTAGAAAGTTTTGACTAAAGTTATGTTTTTGTTTTTTTTAATCAGTCAAGTAACTAGGTATTAATTGCACAGCAACTAAGAGATTAAATTCAAACATCTGAATGAGCTTTGGCTGGGAACTCAGCTGGAGTAACACACATTGGGTTGAATTAATTCAGCAAGCTTCAGGACCCTGGGAGTAAATTACATTTTTTTTTTCTTTTTGTATTCCTAATGCAAAAGGGGCAGCAGTAGCTTTTTTTTTTTTTTCCTTTTAAATCTGTAGATAGTATCTTGTCTAATCTTGGGAATGCATGCTGCATTTTGGAGAAAAATTTATCCTGGACAAGTTTATATATGTGGTTATAAGCATATGCATGTGGGCATTTGTCAACATGAAACTGAACACAAACAAGATGAGCACCCGTCATGCATGCATCAGCCTCTCTGCTCAATGCTAAGTATTAAGATGAATGTCATAGCAGCTATCTTCAAATATAACAAAAACAAAAACAAAACAAACATCACAGTAGTGGAGGACCGAAAGGTTAGGAAGGCCAAGACCAATGTGCTGAACAGAATATGATAGCTTGAAAATTCTCCAGGGAAGGATATATAATGCCAAGAAAAGGCAACCTCTACTGTACCAGCAGCTCCTTCCAAAAGTCACTAGGAAATTGAAATAAAAGCAGAGACCTTTTTTTAGATCAATAGCAATAATAATAGCAACATCAATAATTAATAGAAACTATAATTTGGGGCACCTGGGTGGCTCAGTCAGTTAAGTGCCCAACTCTTGATTTTGGCTCAGGTCATGATATCAAGGTCATGAGATCAAGCCCTGAATCGTGCTTGGCCCTGGCATGACCTTGCTTAAGAGTCTCTCTCTCCCTCTCCCTCTGCCCCTCCCGAAAAAAAAAAAAAAAAAAAAAAAAAAACCACCAAAAACCAAAACAAACAAAAAAACAAGCAAAAAAACCTATAATTTATTACGAGCTTACCTCGTTCCCCATTTATTTTGTTCATGGTTTACATTCATGAACGTCATTAATCTTAACACCACAAAACTAGGTATTACTATCACTTCTATTTCGCATGTGAGGACACAGACAGCAGCAAATTGCGCAAGATCACAAAGTGAAGAAGAGGTAGAGTCAGTATTTAAACCTAGAACCAACTTCGAAGCCCATTCCTTGATCCAAGCACTAAATTTGCCGGGGCCTTGATCGATACACAGGCACTTTTAGTGACTGTGGAGTGGGGGAGGCAGTGATTCATCACTCTGCCCTCCCAGTTGTTTTCCCTGTGTTTTCCAAGAGATCATGTTTAAGGTAAACTGGCTATCACGTGCCTAGACACCAGTGATTTACAATTACTTCTTTATTAAGAAAACGTTCAGTGTGTGAGTGGTCTCTCTCTGAAAAAATGCCAACAAAGAGGCCTTGTCAGTTTTTTGGCAGAGGCACATCTAAACACATAAAAACAAGTTTAAACACTATCATTTATGCATAATTCTTTCTTGGCATCATCTCTCACTTGCCACAATTTGCAGCCAGAAAACACTTATTTCTACTTTTCTTACTCTAGAAATAATCCAGCCTTAAGTGGATCTAATTCCTCCCCAGAAAAGAAACAGCCCTGTCAGGCCGTGGTTGCGAGCACTGTGTCTGAGGCATCAAGGTTCCCATTTACTGCACAGCTGCAGGGACTCTGTGAAAGCGGGTGCTAAGCCAGAGCTCTGGACCCACTGAGATCTGTAGTCTGGAATGATCAACACACAGCTGCCTGTGGTGAGGGCCACGGGCATAAAAGATGGCCACGGCTCGACCAGAGTCAGACAGCGCCAACACAAATCATTAATCCAACTGCTTATATGTTAAATATCACAAAACGGGTCCGAAATGGTGCGTTGTCTCAATGGAAGGCAGCGATAGGTGGGGGGAAAAGGTGGAAGCAATTTGAGGGAACAGGCAAGAGTAAGTGGCTCTAAGTCCTTTGTAAAGTCCTGCTACAGAGCTGATTTACTGCCCTGAAGCCCTCTTGCTGCAAATAGTTCATAAAGCCTATGACCTGAGTATTGCCCACGGGACCACAATAACATTTATCTAGCATAAATTAATGTGTTTCAACCACTAATTCAATTTGGCTGTCTCATTCTTCGGGTTTTGGCAAAGCCCAGCCTTGCTATAAAGTCACTTGGTGACTCACACGAATGGCTGTGTTTGCTAAGGAGTCACACACCACTAGGAACAAAGCGTGCTATTAGTCGAGCACTCATAAAAATATACCTCCAGAGCACATTTGGAGCTGTGCTAATTGAAACTTCCTTTTTAGAGGAGCCTGATCAAAACCAGCTGTAGGAGTCAAGTAGGAGCAGATTTCAACATCGCATTAAAAGCCCTGCGGATTCAGAAAGAGCTGCGGGTCTCAAAGAAGAGGGCATTGCGGCCTGAACACGCGCTCTAATTGGCTCCCGACAGGACTCGCTGCAGAGCGAGCTTGTGACCGGAACCTGGCGAGCGATGGAAAGAAACCTCTCCGCGAGCAAATTTGAAAAAAGAGACCCGTGGTGCAGTTCCCCTCATAAAATCCCAGATCTGCCAACCTTCTTGAGGAACATGTGGGAAAAACCACAAAAGCCTAGTCAATTTAGGAAAATGAAGTGAGATATTGTTCTGAAAAGGGAAAAACAAGAGCTTAAGTATCTTCATTGGCAATATTATTTTAAGAACATCCCATTAGTATTAAAAGCAAAAAAAAAAACACAAAACGTCCAATGCACAGAGGAGCAAAAGAAAAAAATCCAAATAAAAAGCAAAAACCTGGATGAAACACAAAAACACAGACTATATTTAAAGAGGAAAATGAGAACTATCTCATCTTCTCTGGCTGTATGTGAGTTTCTCATTCCAAGACATAAGGAGTGCATTCTGCCAATGTGTGTAGAAGCAAAATCCATCCATAGGTTTGCAGAAGATGTGGAATAATCACGCATTTTCTGTGTTTGCTTTACTTGAGGGTGAGTTAGCCATTTGTAAAGGAAGCCGTTGCTGATATATAAATATAAATAACATATTCTGCCCATCGAATATGTGAATTTTATTCAATTTAGATGAGTGGAGTGCCTGGAAATATTAAAATCAAGTTTTGCTTTATAACACCTTTAAGTAGCGTATAAATTAGGAGGGACTGCTGGTCTTTTTAATTTATTTACTCATCAATTTAATGGAGTGTCTAGTTTGGGAGCTGTCAGTGATCTGTAAAGATAGAGGGTGGGAAATTTTATTTATGTAGATGTGGAAAGGATCATTTCGTTTTATGCCACAAAAGGATGAGAGTTAACTATATGTAATATATGAAATATAATGATTTCTCTGGGGGATATAATTACAGCCCCACAAGTAATAACCATGAAAGTTGAAAATTTGCTTCATTTCTACCCCTCTTTTTGGAATGGATTAAGTGGCTAACCTTTTTTTTTCCCGCTTATCACATATAAAACATATTAAACTGACTCAATGGTTTAAAAACAAAACAACCTCAAAAAAGTAGAAGTGAGATAGTTCTATAATTCAGTCTGCATTCTTTTTTTGTGCATAAAAATTTGCATCCAGAGTTTAACACTGACATAAAATGTGGCCTCCAGTGTGTGTGATACGGTCTTCTGAATTTGTGCAGATATGAGTACAAAGTAATTCTAATGCTTCTTTATTATTCATATGACTTGTCAGATACTGAATCATTCTCAATGCATAATGCAACTCACAGAAGGAATGCTGTGCCCTTGATTTTATTTATCTTGTTTGTCCAAGTACTGTAGACATTAGGGAGGCTTAAATTTAGTGCTCTTAAGCCTGATGAAGGAGGCTGAAGAATTTGGAAAATTTTCTAAAGATAAATCAAGATTAAATGATGACAACAAAATGGCATGTAAATAAGCCAAACACAACACTATTTTGATTTAAAAGTGGATCTGGAAACAACTTATTGACCCAGCTTATCCCAATTTTCTCACTAAAATATTTTCTTTAAAATTAAGAAAGGATAAATCCTCAAATGTCAGCACAACTCAACTTGAAGTTAACTAATACCAGAATCAAGGAGGTTCCAATTACATAAGAATTAAAATAACACAAAATAAAATGATTTACAGGTTCCGTACAATTAGAAACAGTGGAAATCAGTCCACTCAAAAGTGATTTAAAGCTTCTCATTTCTTTCCTACTTTTTCACCCCTGGCTCCGAAAAACTGTGGTAAAACCAAGCCACGCAGCTGTTCTCACACTGAGGGTGCTACATTGTGAAGCAGCACCATGCTGTCCTCTCCTTCCCTTCAGGTTAGCTGGGATTTCTGACTGAAAACAGTCAGGGACAGTCCACTGAAACTCACAGAAAAGCAGGCAGAGAGTGGGTGGGTTGCTCTGCCAGGCGGTGTTACATATTCAAAAGTTAAAATGCAAATGCAGGATCAGGACCCAGGAAAGGATTCACCTCATGCCAGTGGAACTGTAGTAGATAAAAGGCTGCTAAAGTCTGGAAATTAGGCTCGGAGTTGAGCGTGCTCTTCTCTCTGAGAGGAGTAAGACCAGAAGCCATGCGAGTGTGCAAGGGTAAGCCCAGATAAATCTCTCTTTATTCTAGGACAATTTTTTTAAAAAATCATTATGAAGCACATGAAAAATATTACATAACAAGAAAAAAATATTTTTCATTCTATATATTCAAATGAAGAGATCTCTGAAATGGTGAATTACAAAAATCAAATATTAATTCAGAATATTATTTGGTAGTCTCGTGTGGAAAAGGTGGTTGATCTCTCAATCTTCCTGGGCTATGCATCTATAGCTACATTCCTCAGACTCCCCTACAGCTGTGTGATCAAGACTAAGGTTTCCTCAGTGGAAAATGAGCAAATGGATGTTACTGGATTAAAAAAAAAGAAGAAAGAAAAAAAAAAGCAAAACGAAACTAAAAAACACTTGCTCTGAACATCCACATTTTTCTAATGACCAGAAATTGTGATAACTAAGGACAAAAATACAATTCCAGGGACCATCAAAGGATAGGAAACCCATGCATTTGTGCTGGGACCCAGAAACCTACACTCCAGGAGAAAGACTGATTTGGATATAGACAAGCTGTTGCAGAGACGGACACCAGCTTCAAGTCACTTTAATTCAATTTTCATGACTGAAATAATCCCAGATTGCTAGTGTCTGTAGTTGTCTACTAAAACCAGATGTAAACATTACATCATATTCCTCCTCAATTGACGGACTTCTTTCAGGTGAAGTTCACTGGGGTACAATTTACACTCAGTTAAATTCTCTTGTTTTAATGTATAGTACTATGAATTTTGACAAACACACCCAAGTAACTGCCTCCATGATAAGGATATAAAATTCCCTCACATCTCTTTGTGATCATTTCTCCCACCAACTTCTTGCCCACATCAACTGATTTGATTTTTCACTGTGGTTTTGTCTTTTCTGCAATGCCATATAAATAGAATTATGCAATAGTTGGCCTTTGAATCTGGATATTTTCACTTAGCATAATGCATTTGAAATTTATCTCTGTGTTTAAATAAATCAGTCATTTTTTTCAACTTTATAGCTAAGTAGTATTCCATTGTATGAATGTACCATAGTTTATCATTCATCAGTTCAGGGGCATTTTAATGGTTTCCAATTTCTGGCATTTTAAAATAAAGCTGATATATATATATATATATCCCATTTATATTTATAAATATTTCAAATTTATATTTACACATATTTATTTACTTAGAGGTTTTTGTGTGGACATAAATTTTTATTTTTCCTGGATAACTCCTAGATATGGAACAGCATCTGGTAAATACATATTTAATTTTTTAAAAAGCTACTCATTAGTTTTCCAAAATGGCTGCAATCATACTGCATTCCCTCCAACAATGTATGAGAATTCCAGTTGATTCATATACTCACTGCACTTGGCATGGCCAAGTTTGTTTGTTTTTAATTTAAAAAAAAAATGAGTGATTCTAAATGTACATTTGTTTCTCTTTGTGGTTTTAATTTTTGACTTCTCATGACTAATGATGTTGAATTTCTTTTCACAAGCCTATTTTCCATCACATTATCTTCTTTGGTGTTTAAATCCTTTGTCCATATTTTTTACAGGTATTTTCCTATTGAATTGTGAGAACTCTTCATATATTCTGGATACAAGTCCTTTATCAGACAGACGTTTTGCAATTATTTTATCTTATTCCATGACTTGTGTCTTCAGCATCTTTCAAAGAGTAGAAATGGATAATTTTAATCGGGTCTAATCTGTCACTTTTCTCTTTTATGGTTTGTGCTTTTTGTGCCCTAAGACATCTTCAACTAACCCAAGGTCTATAAGACTTTCCCTATGCTTTTTTAAAAAGTGTTACAGTTTTAAGTTTTACATTCAGGTCTATTCAAGTTATCTTTTGTTTATGGTGTGAGGTATGAGTTGACATTCATTTGTTTGCCTACATCTCAACTGTTCCAACAACTGTTATTGAAAATACTCATTTCTCCACTGAATTGACTTGAAACCTTTTTGATAATCAACTGACCATATGTGTGTGATCCTATCTATAGACTGCTTAGTCTATTTCAATGATCTATGTCTGTCTCTTCTCTTTATCTGACTGTCTTTAGTGCTGTGGGTCTTACAATTAGGTAGTTTCATTCTTGCAACTGATTTTTCCCCCCACTTTTTGGGGAGCTATTCTAGCTTCTTTGCTTTTTCTGTATAAGTTTTATAATCAGCTTTTCGATTTTCACATGCACAAAAAGTTTCTTGGTATTATGGTAATTGGGATTCCACCAAATCTGAAGAACATTTTTGAGAATTACCTTCCTATCAATTTTGAGTTCTCCAATCTGTGAACATTGTTTTGTAGTTCTCAACAGACAAATGTTACACACATTTTGTTAGATGTAACTCAAAGTATTCATATTTTGGTGTTACTGTAAAAGGTACTGTTTTATTTAAATTCAGTTTCTAATTTTTCAATGCTAGTAGAGTGATAAATGATTTTTGTATATTGGTTTTGTCCCCAGTGATCTTGCTCAATTCACCCATTAGTTCCAGTGGCTGTTTGTATTACAGAGTCTTTGTGATTTTTTTTATGGCAGGCCATCATGTTATTTGTGAATAGAGACTGTTCTATTTTACATCTATTCAATGTAAATGAAAGGATTCAGAATTTTCGAGGGTGCTGAAGGAGGTGAATCTGTACCATTTCTTTCTATTAGCTCTTTACCCAGCAGGACTTTTGTACTATCCTATTAATATCCCTTTAACGCAGACAGAGCTAGCCTGATTTACATGGAGATGAGATGGCTAAAGACCATTCTAAGAGAACGTGGGAAAGAGGCAAATGCATCTCTGACAAATCATCTACTTCTGGTTGATTTCTACCCCAAGGGGCTCACTCTATCACACCCTGCCCCCATATATATATAATCAGCACATATAAACCAGTTCACTAATAGATGTCAGTTTCCCCAAAGGAGAGCCTCAAGATTCTGAAATTTAGGGTATCATTTAGTTTCTCTTTTCTTCTCATTCAGAATCAGTTTTGGTGGAGACAGACAGCAGTCCCTATTAGTATGTATCTTGTTAGCACCTACACCTAGGGACTGGGATACTTTTTGTGTGCTTTCTCTGAAAGACAACAGAAGATAACAGATGTTTTATTATTATAATGATTCCCCTTCTCCACCACTCCCAAATCAATATCTTTTATACTTGCAAATTATTTGCTGAGAGTTACTTTTCCCTTTAATGAGATTCGCGTCGAATTGATTGTAAGAACTCTATTTGAATGTTTACTTTTTATTTATTTTTACATCCTTGAAAAATTTTTAAAAGTCTAATATTTACTGGTGAGAGAGAAAATAGGTGCTGCATTTATAAAATTCCAGGAAATGTATAATGAATAAGGAATAGCAATATTAACAACGCATAAAGTAGATTTAAGCCAAAAAGAAATAATAAGGAAAATGGTGTACCTAATAACCAAACAACAACTCACTAATTAAGTAGGCTAGATAATCAATAACCCAACAACCAGATAATTAGTAGTGGTGTTAAGAGCAGTTATACCCTCAAATATAATATCAGCCATAGCATGTACAGTATTCTACATGGACAGAGACGTGCCAGTACTATTATTAGACAAAATGGAATTTAACATCTGCGGTGGTCAAGGAACCGTGCCTCCCACATTTCCTTTTAAGAGGACTTGCTGCCAGGGCAAGGGGAGAGATTACTGACTGACATCCTGTAGCTGCTGCATCTTCGGAGCCATCATGGGATTTGTTCTGAGGCCAGGCATCCCCCGAACTGCTCGCAGCAGCCTGAGTACGATGGCGGTCGAATAGGAGGGCTATCTCCGGCCAGGGGGGGACTTGTGCATACTGTACAGAATGTCACATTAAGCTACTTTGTCAGTGCCATCGTACACCTCAGGGAGGAGAAGCACGAGATGGCTAGTGCACTTGACGCCAGCTGCACACACAGGAGCTGCAGTCCTACTACTATGGCTCTGAATTTCCCAGTCTCTTTACAATTCTATTTTTACCTCATACTTTGAGACCCTGTGGCTTTATTACTAATTATCTAGATGATCTTCTAAGTGGATTATATCTTTGCTTAGTTGGCAGTGCCTGCCTTTTGCATTTTTAATGTCTTGATCCTGTGCTAGTACAGAGACTCTCTGAGAAGTAGAAACCATAACAAAATTAAACATGTAAGAAGTTATTGTGGGAAATCTTATGAAGGGAATGAAGGAGGAAAAGAGGAATAAGCCTGGAATGCCTTCAGTATATGATACTGGTCTGTCTCCTGTGAAAGTGAAGAGAGAAGGAAGGAGGATTAAGTAGAAAGAGATTCTGACAACAGTAAAATTCTGAGCAAGTCTCAACCATGTCAAAAGGGAGTCCTTGACTAAAGGTTGACAGGATAATTCCATGCTGAGCAGAAATAACTTGTCTCTAGCACTCTCATTGTGTTCCATCCTTGGCTGGTAGTAGTTTGGTTTAAGTGGATCCAAACATGGCTTCTGAAGGCTGTCAGTCAATTATGTTTCCCCTGGCAGTTTCTTTTGAAGGAAGATATGAGTTGTATACTTCCTTGAGTGCCACAGTCTACCCTACCTCTTAGACCATGCAGATCTACTTCATGTATATTGAATAGCAGCTCCACAGTTACTGTGAACATCCTTTCCTGAGAAGGAAACTCAGAAAGGGGAATTACTGAGACAAACTCTTTAGGCTCAGAGGATTTACATGATATCGTTAACAAATGATTAAAGGATACATAATTGTTATCTTAAATTATCTCAGGGACCAGAATAAAAGGAATAAAAATACTGCCAATACTAATGAACATTAGGTTCAGATGTGTATGACTGAAAACTTTAAAATAACTGGAGCTTTATAAAGATAGAACTTCATCACACACACACACACACACACAAACGCACACACAATTTATGGCTGATATGCCAGGACAACTTTATAGCATCTTTACAAATCTATGTTCTAATCTTTCTCCACCACCATCCTCACTTATGGGAGTTTCCATTTTCAAGGTCATGTTATGATTCAGTATGGCTGACAGAGCTCTAATGATCATGTCTCATGTGCCAGATAGAGGAAAAGTGAAACAATAAGTGCGTTCCTTTTCTTTTAAGAAAACTTCCAGAAGATCTCATGCAACACTTCTGTTTGGATTCCCCCTGCCTAGACCCAGAGCCATCATATAAGACTTTACTATTGTGCATATAATACTAAGAGAAAGATTTCACATAGTAGTGTGGCAGCCCTACTGTAATTTATTACTTGGTCACACCAAGGTAAAGGTGAAAGAGAAATATGCCAGAATATCATTAGACATCTCTTATCAAGAAAAAAAGAGGATAAGAAAGATTTAGAGAGAGATTGGGAGGTAAGTAAATGTTTCTGCTGCACTAATCAAATCATCTTCTGAAACTAGTATATCTTTGACACAAAATCAAAACTGAACACAACAGTATCAGAAAGTTAGATACATTATACTAATGAAAATGCACATAACTAAAATATTTTAAAAATAAATGTCATAGCATAAAAAGCAAAAAATAATACAGTTTAACCAATTCAGATGTGTCTCAGGAATTCAGATAAAAATCATGAAATTCACCATACTATGTGATTAAATGAAATGAAGTGATAATTCCAATATGCACAGAATCTTCTTGATAAAATAAAAACTGATTAATCTTTATAAAATATGTACAAACTATAGGAGATTATTAAAGAGTATCTATTAAAAGCCTACAACAAACATCATACTTAATGGTTAAACTTGAAAAGCATTTTTATTTGAAAGCAGACCAAAATTATATATGTCAATTGACACTACTTGACATTTTTATGAAGTCCCTAGCTTATGCAAAATTCAAAAAAAGTATCAGGTTTTATAAGAGAAAATGTATGAACATTTGTGGTTGATATGATTGCTTTACATTATAAAATTCAAGAAGCTCTAGAGATAAACTGTTAGAACTAAAAATGAGAATTTAGTAACTCCTCTGGAATCTAAGACCAACATTCAAAAATCAAAATCATCCCTTTAGTAATCCATGAATACCCAATCTAATAATGTAACAAAGCCAAAACTCCATCTATAGTAGCAATAAATTTTTAAAGGTAAATATAATTAAGTCTAGTTAAAGATGCTTAATTATAAGGAAAATTATAATTGTTACTAAAAGAATAATTTTTTTGAAAGTCTGACTTAATGAGATATATAGCATGTTCATGACAGGAAGACAACATTTATTAAGATGGATATTTTTCTCCAAATTCATCTATAAGTTTAAAAGCATTTTCAAAGAAAATCTCATATATTTATTTTTTTATTAACATGGCAAGCTAATTAAAAAATTTAGGTGGAAGAGTAAAAGGCCAAGGAAACTAGGGCCATTTTGTAAACAATAAGAAGAGGTAATTTCCCTAGGAGATATCAAAACTTATCAAAAAGTCACAGCAGTTATAACATAATGTTACAACATAATGACTTTTTGATAAGTTGCCATGTAAGTCACCTAGTCTATGGTACTGTGTTATGGAAGCCCTAGAAAATGAATATATTGTGATAGAAAGAAAGCTTCCCTGCATTTCCAAATGCTCGTGGGAGGAGAATCGCACCCATTTGAGAAACTCTGCTGTAAAGGATTCCTATCCCAGCACATACATGCACACTAGCAAGCATGGGGAAGATTTTCACTTCAGCCACTAAAATGAACAAATCTGATTATATATTTATATAAAAATATATATATTTATATAAAATCATATTTGTTCATTTTATGTATATGTACAGCTATATAGATATAGATAGATGTATCAATGGAGAAGTCACCCAAACATAATGTTGAGTAAAAAAATTAAGTTGCAGCAGCATATTATATATAGCATGTTATCATTTACATGATATTTAAACATATAAAAATACTGGATATGTTGTAAATTTACAAACATCTGGCAGAAGTACAAAAACCCAGATGGAGAGTGCCTGCCTATACCACACCTCCACAACTTTGGTTACCTCTGGGGAGAAAGAGAAGAGAATGGGAGAGAAGGTTAGGGCAGCTACAAAGGTGCCTAATACTGCTTCTGTGAATTTTTATTGCTTTTAGGAAAATCTATAGCAAATATGGCTGTATATGTATAGTGATATTTATTAAACTTGAGAGATAATCAAGTACGTTAAATTATCTTCTTTAGTTTTCCAAATGTTTTAAGTTTTTCTTCCAAAAAATGGGGGGTGGGTAAGGTAATCCTACATTATCATATGACAAAATGAGCCAAATATAGAAGTACAATTTCCTTACCATCAAGGATTCACTTTTAAATTATAGGTAATAGCTGGTAAATCTGGGGAGCTATTTGGAGGATACAATTCATTGCATCTCCCTCATTTACTCCTTCCCCTTTGTATGGACTCCAGCTAATCCAGCAATTCATGTGCTTGCATTCCCTGCAGCTGTGTGCTAATTCTAGACTAAACCCCTCAAATTAGCAATGGATAATAATACACTAATTAAAACTGGAACACAAAGCAATTTTTCTAGGAGCAATGTGAAAAACCTCACTGATTATTATCTGTGTATACTATAACAATTTTAGAGGTTTGTTACTGAAGCTTAAAAGAAAAATACACTAAGATAAATACACTCAAAGTTGCTTCTTGAGTAGTGTTGATTTTACTTCTCAGCTTTGGAACATGCACAGATACTACTATTTCTGAATCTCCTTCTTCCTCTTCCCCAAAATGTTCCATAACAAATATATCACAACAACCACCACCACCGAAGCCAAATAAAATAGCTAATATATTTAGAAAGAATTTTGTTATATTCGTAATACAAAATTACCTCCTCTAGCTATTTACTTTCTCTTTGTAAAGATATTTGACAATTGCCTGATCCCAGGTAGATGAAATATTGCTTCCTTTTTAAAATTAAGTAATTCTAAGTTGTATTATTCCTAAATTATTAAACAAAAAAGATAATTGAGAGACACTGTTTTTCTCAGTCTTAACTAGATGTATAACTCTGGAAGTCCTTCAATATTTAGAACTATTTAGGGCTTATAGCTTCATTAAACCAAAATAAAGTGATACATAATTTAGCAATGTAAATGTTATAATTAACTATCTAATCATCATAATACAACAGACTTAAAAAGAGTTAGAATTAACAGAGTTTATGCTAGAGATTATGTTTCATAGAATGGTTTCCAGATTCACTCAACTTCAATGAGTATGTAAGGCACTTTTTTATTCTCTGACCTTGCATAATCTGCAAGATAAAAAGTGTTAATATGCCATTTCCACTATTCATTCTTTTTGTTTAAAGGCAGTTTAGGAAATTCTGACATTGTTCATTATAAAAGATACTCAGAGATTCTCAATTCTAGAAAGAAAGGAAAGGAGTAGGGAGGGGAGGAAGGAAAGAGTAGGTAGGACCAGACAGGGAGCTATAGAAGGCGTCTGGGTTTAAAAAGGCTATAGTTGGCACCACAGTGTTAGCAGTAGAGATAAGAGAAAGAAAAAGGCTGAGGGACAAAATGGAGATAGAACCAGTGTGTGTTGGAGGGCATGAAGAGAGGAAAAAGACAAGTATTCAATTATTCTGAGATTCTTTGCCCATAATAATTTACTGAATGGGAATGATGAAGAACAAAAAGTTTGGGTAAACTGTAAAGAGTTCTGTTTTGGCTACATTCGTTTGAGATATCTCTTAAGCAGTCAGGTAGGAAGGACAACCAAGAAGTTGGATATTTACATTTGGAGTTACAGGGACAGGTAAGACTAGAACTCTAGATTTGGCCCTCATGAGTCTTAGATGGCATTTAAAGACATGCTACTCTTTAGGTGACCCAGAGAGCGCCTGTAGATGGTGAAAAGCTCATGCCTTAAAGAACCATTATGTGACTCATGTAGTGCCTACAAGAGAATTGCTAAATTGGAAAGGAATAAGACACTATAGATTATGTGGTGTGGTTTACCCATTTAGCAAGAATCAATGTCTAAACATGCTAACTTACTGTGGATAATTGGAAAAGCATGACTTTTTCATAAAATAATACTTATTGGCTTCTCAATACAGATGGGATTTTTCTTTTCCAGTGAATTTTAATTTCCCTGAATCACATAAGACCAAAGATTGGTGGTTTCTATTTTCAAATCAATTTTTGGCAATAATTTAGAGAGATCTTGTACTATTCCTTTTTTCAGCTTGCAAAAGACTTTATTCCTTTTGAAGCTATATGGTTATTATTCCTCTCTTGTCAAGTGTGCAATAGGTACCGCCATGCATTAGTGACCCACTAAACCTAACCCATTGTATCTTTTTGTCATATTGGCGTTAATGGCAAATGTGAGCAAGAACCATGAGGAGGATAGGCTTTGGGGACAATTTGGATTAATATGCTGAATTGTCTAAAATAAATACAGACTCCATGTGTACTTTTCATTTCCTAAGCTATGCAACAATTATAGTTATTCCACTCAAATGTCTGTAGCAATGAGATCAGTGACAAAAATAGTGCTTGAAAAACAAGAGAAGAAATGGCAAACATGTTATTTATTTGCTTAAATCTATTATAATGGGGCTGACAGTGTTAGTCTCATTAACAGAGGGACCTTTCTTTCCACAAGCCAGCTGGAATAATAAAGGCAGCTATGTGACATTTAAAATGCAATTGCTCTGCTATCTGTAGATTCTGTTTCTGATGCTTACTGATCACAGAGGAAAGTGAGCTGAGTAGAATGCAAACCATCTTGTTCATCATCTGCATTCTCAACAAAGATAGCATTAGGGTTAAATGCTATAATATGGCAACAAGGATATGCTGAAAAATTATTCACGTCGAAGTGCTTGAACATTTATTTGAAGCATTTATTCAATTGTTCTTTTGCCATGTGACAGTCCAAGAGTTGGTAGAAATACATCTGTTGCGTTTATCTTAAATAGGCAAAAGGAAATTATAATAAGGGGGATAGTGCCTTATGCATATAAATATACTGCATCTTTTAAAACAAGTTGTTCCGAACAAGTGAGAAGCATGCAGATTTACTGCTTTGAATGGTTAGTAAATGCAAGCTTGTTTTGGTGTCTTTGTTTTAATGACAAAATAATAATCTTGAAAAGAAACATTCCTTTAGATTTTAGGCATCATATGACAAAGTGAGTTTGAAGATAAATGCAAGAATCTGAGTTATGCAAAATTCTTTGCATAAGGATTTGTTTGAAACTTCAAATAGGCAAATATTACTCAGTGATTTTCAATCTCTCCTTAAGTGGATTCCAAAATGAAGGGTTTCAAGGGAGGATCTTGAGCCTTCCATTTTCTTGGTCAGATGAAAAACAGGAAATTCAGAAGCAAATAATGGGCTATCTAATATATCACTTGAGTGGCCAAGCTTCTCTATACCTCAAAAGTTCAGGCTGGAATTTTAATGGGTTCCAATTTTACTTGACCCAATTCATCCATTTCCACTAGATATGCTTATCTTTTACACACTAAAACCACAGAATGAACTGTAAATCATCAGATTATAAAATTTTATTCTGACATTTTTAGGAACTACATTTATTCCACTTTCTGCCTACGTAATGAGGTCTTGCTATGCAATTTTGATTCATTTGCATAGTACCTAAGTGAGAATATAAGTCTAGTTTTTTATTTGAAAATATTCAAGTCAAATACTACCACGATTGTGGGGACTATATGGTTTTTCAGTCCCTCTCACACATAAAATAATAATTATAGTCAGTACTGCTGAAATACGGAGTTTGATAAGATATCTGAAAGGTAGGATTAAAAAAAAAAGAAATGGGAAGTACTAAGAAACAAGTAGGGAAAGACTAGCTTATAAAGGGGGGGTTCTCAAAAAAATTCTCCTATTTCCACGTCAACAGGAAGTATAACTATCAGAGATCTTTAGGAAGTCCAGCACATCTCATTACTGTCTATGGACCAATTCCATTAGTCCAGCAAATGACACACATTTGACATTCAGAATAAAAAACAGGAGAGGCACCACTTTTGGATGGCATGATGAAGAAAGTCTTTATGATGGAGATGACATAGAACTGGGCTTGATTTTAGCTAAGATGCAGTGTCTTCTAGGCCTAGGGCTATAGAAGAATACAGTGTACTGAGGGGAAATACTGCTCAGGGCTCATTTAGAATGATAGTAGAAGTGAGAGAAGTATAGAAAAGGAGTTTGATGGCAGTCAGATTACAGAGAGACGGGATCAGTCTCAGGAGTATTAGCTAGACAGTGTGGATTTGGTGGAAGATGAGATTTTAGGTCTCCATTGAGATCAATTTGAATACTGAATTTAAATACAGAGATTTATGAGAACTCTTAAGAGCATTCTGAATATAAAGGAGATGGTTATACTATGTGTTATCACCTAATGCTGTTCTTGCTGATTTTAAAGAACAAGCTAAGGAAAAGTTAGAATACTATTATTTTTCTATTCAGATTTAAACTGTAAGGCTGTGGATTAAATAACCTCTTGAGAATCTTTCCATCTCAATGATCTATGAATAGCTATCTTTCTGATCTGGTTCTTTTTGAGTATGTGAAATGTTTCTGATATACCAGAGATTAAATATCCTATGAACATTTCTCTATTAAAAATCTGCATGAATAAAGAAATAATAAGAACTTATTTATAATAATAAATAAGAACTGCTACTGCAACAAATGACCAGCTAAGATTCAAGATCTTTAGTTTTGAAAGCAACGAAGGGTTATATTATATTCTATTTTGTTGCGATTTTAGGAATGGATTGTTAATGCACTGAATTCTTTCACTGCCTGAATGCTAATATTTTCCTTAAGAAAGTTATGTGACAAAACACAGCTATTAGTTTAAATATAGAAATCTGATTTCAAGGAACTTTATGATTAGACGCCAAACTCTAGAAAACCTGGTTGGCTTCTTTACATTTACTTTCTTTCCACCCCCTTCATAGGATGAAAATAAACAAAACTAATATAGGTCAAGATCAAAGAGTTCAGCTAACATATCCAATCAGTGCAACTATACACACACCAGCAAACATTTCTTCTCCCTCTTCATGCAATGGGCACTTGGTTAGTTGTTGCTGGCTTATTCACAATGAAGTAATACTGAGTAATGGGTTAAGGTATGGGCACTAGAATCAGTTTACTTGGAGTTGAACCTTGTCGTCTTTGTTTACCAAAAAATCACCTCATTCTTCTGGATTTCAATTTGTGTTTCTCCTTACTAAGGTACCTTTCAGGGTGGTTATGAGGACTGAATAAAATAATTCAACTGGAACACTCATGATAGTGCCTTGTCCATAATAATTACTGATAAAACGTTAAGTGATTTTTACTATTCTTACACTTTTTCTTCAGAAAATATATGTTTATTTGGATCCAATGAGATTATCAATCCACAGTATTCATGAATGTTCTCTTTGACCAAATATGAGAATTTCTTACTCCACCAACTAGATTCTTCTCAAGGCAAAGAAGAACTGGGGGACAAGCAAAATATGTACAATTTTTGTTCCTGTAACTCTTTAGAAGTGCTAATGTCAAAGGAATGTTTGAAAACTGGAGAATGAATTGAGAGTATTTTGAGAGGTCTTTATGTGGTATTTATGAAAATCTCATGAAGGTCAGAAACAAATGACCAAACAAAAGATGTGAAATAAATTACCAAATATCCACAATTTAGAAAAAACAAAGCTTTCCATTACTAAAAAAATTGGCCTTTATTCATACTTTAAGTGTTAAAATACATGTGAATGTCAAAACATATTTTTTCTAAGTTTCCTCTGACTGATGTGAATTTGGCGGCAGTTACTTTGCTATATAGATGTCTGTGACTATAAGGATGATGAGGAGTATTCATCTGTAATAGTATTTGTTTATTTCATGTAGAATTTCAACACCTATGTTCTTTTACTTTAAAAAGTATTGATAAAGACTTCTGGGAAGACAGCAGAGTGGGAAGACCCTAATGTCCCTTCTCCAGAGGCTACAGACAGGTAACAGCCACATGAGTGCAAACAACCTAGAAAATGACCCAAAGATTAGCAGAACAAACTCTCTATAGCTAATTGTACAGAAGTCACATCAAAGAGGGTAGGAAGGGCAGAGAAGCAGTCAGGAAAAAAACAGACCACAGGACTGTACATGTGAGGGTGGGACACTATGGCCATAGAAAGGGGAGAGAAACAGACTCTTACACCAGGCACCCTATGCATGGGGAGCCTACATGCAGAAGATAACATTTGGCTTTGAAAACCAGAGGGGCCAAATTTCAGGTGGGGTTTAAACCCTGGAACTTTCAAAATCAGCAGACTCATGGGAGAACAGTCTCATCCTTAATGAGACTGCATAACAAACAGCCCATGGAGATACAGCATAGAAGCAGCAATTTGAAAATCATCTGGGGTATATGAGAGGGAGATTCGTTTACAAAATTCAGAGCATGTACTGGAGGTAAGAGTTGGTATTTCTCTCTCTTTCTCCCCAGCATAAACAAAAAGACACCTGTAGTAAACAGCACAGCACCAATACTGGCTACTTAACTTGCTAACAGTGCAACTGCCCATGTGTTCTCTTGTAGACATGCCCCCTTCAGGAGATCCCCACAAACAGATATCCCAATCCTATATGCTTCTGTGGATCCAGCCCCTCCAACCTGCCTATGGTCTAGGAGATGCAGTTCCCCTCCCACCACTGCAGATGTTGCTGGCACTGTGAGCCTTGTCCTCACATTCTCCTGCAGTTCATTGCTACTGCATCTCTGGCAAAAGCCTGATATGACTAAACTCAAGCATAAGGTGGGCCCACATTGGCCCACTAACACCACAAAGATGAAATAGTGTCCATGTGGGCACCTGGGTGGCTCAGCCGGTTAAGCAGCTACCTTTGGCTCAGGTCATGATCCCAGGGTCTTGGGATCGAGTCCTACATTGGGCTGACTGCTCAGCAGAGAGCCTGCTTCTCTCTCTCCCTCTGCCTGTTGCTCTACCTATTTGTGCCCTCTAACTCTCTGTCAAATAAATAAATAAACAAAATCTAAGAAAGGAAGGAAGGAAGGAAGGAAGGAAGGAAGGAAGGAAGGAAGGAAGGAAGGAAGTCATGACAGGCACATGACTGGACTGAAGGCAAAAGTGGCTCACCACAACAGCAGGGCATATTCAACACACAGAAGACATCATGAAGTGCCAGGTTCTGGTGAAGAGGGGATATTGCACTGCAGGAAACTACAAGACCCTTTCTTCATAAGGTCACTACCTTCGAGAGCCAGAGACATAGCTGACTTTCCTAACTCACAGAAACAGACACAGAGAGTTAGATGAAAGGAGAGTTCATTTATCTTCCAAATGAAAGAAAAAGACAAACCACAGCAAGAGACTTAAATGAAATGGAGACGAGTAATATGCCTGATAGAGAATTTAAAGTAATGGCCATAAGGATACTCACTGGATTTGAGAAAAGAGTGGAAGACCTCAGTGAGACCCTTAAAAAAGAGACAGGAAACATGAAAAAGAAACAATAAGAGAAGTACTCAATAAATGAAATTAAAAATACAGTAGATGGAATAAATAGTAGACTAGAAGAAGGGGACGAACAGATACCTGAAGGACAGAGAAACAGAGAGCAATCAAGCTGAATGGGAGAGGTAAAAGTACTAATAAAAATGAGAATAGACATAGGGAACTGAGCAACACCATCAAGTGTGAGAACATTTGCATTATAGGGATCTCAGAAAGAAAAGAGAGAGAGAAGAGGGCACAGAAAGTTTATTTAAATAAATAATAGCTAAAAACTTCTGAAGTCCAGAGAAGGAAACAAAAATCCAGATCTGAAAGGCACAGAAAGCCCCCCCCAACACAATCAACCCAAGGAAATGGACACCAGGACATGTAGTAATTAAAATGGCAAAAAGGAGTAATAATAAGAGAATTTTCAAAACAGCAAAGAAAACAGTTACATACAAGGGAAACCCCACAGAGCTATCAGCAGATTTTTCAGCAGAAACTTTCCAGGCCAGAAAGAGTGGCATAATATATTCAAAGTACTGAAAGAAGGAAAAAAAAAAAACTGCAGCCAAAAATACTCTACCCAGCAGGGCTATCGTTCCGAAAAAAGGAGATAAAGAGTTTCCCAGAAAAACAAAAGTTTAAAAAATTCATGACCACTAAGCAAGCCCTATAAGAAATTTGAAAGGGAACTGAGTGAAAAGTAAAGACATAAGTAGGAGGAAAAAAGTAGAAAACACAAAAGTAGTAAAAATAAGGATATCTATAAAAATCAGTCAAGGGATTCACAAAATAAAAGGATGTGAAATATGACACCATGTAACTAAAACATGGGGAGGGGATACAGGAGTAAATAATGGATTCAAACTTAAGTGACCATCAACTTAACATAGACTGCTATATGCAGAAGATGTTATATGCAAACTCAAGGGTAACCACAAATCAAAAACCAGTAATAGATATGCAAAATATGCAGAGAAAGGAATATAAATCTATCACTAAAGAAAGCCAACAAACCATGAGAGAGGAGAGTAAGAAAAGAAAGGAACAGAGAATAGCTTCAAAAACAATCATAAATCTCTCTGACATGAGGAATTTGAGAGGCAGGGCGGGGGGTTGTTAGGGGTAGAGAGGGGAAAAAATGAAATGAGATGGGACATGGGAGGGAGACAAACCATTAAGAGACTCTTAATCTCAGAAAACAAACTGAGGGTTGCTGGGGGAGTGGGGGAGATAGGGTGGCTGGTTATGGACATTGGGGAGGGTATGTGCTATGGTGAGTGCTGTGAATTGTTTAAGACTGATTATTCACAGACCTGTACCCCTGAAGCAAATAATATGTCATATGTTAACAAAAAAAATCATAAGTAACAAAATGGCAATAAGTACATACCTATTAATAACCGCTTTGAATGTAAATGGACTAAATGCACCAATCAAAAGACACAGGGTGATGGAATGGATAAAAAAGCAAAACCCATCTAAATGGTGTCCACAAGAGACTCATTTCAGACCTGAAGATACAGGCAGATTAAAAGTGAAGGGAAGGAAAAGCACTTACCATTGAAAAAGAAAAAGTGAAAAGAAAGCTGGGGTAGCAATACTTATATCAGACAAAAGAGACTTTAAAACAGACTTAAGCAAGAGGCAAGGGCACCATACAATCATAAAGGAAACAATCCAACAAGAAAATATAGTAATTGTTAATATTTATGTACCCGACACAGGAGCACCCAAATATATAAAGCAGTTAATTGACAAACATAAAGAAAGTAATTAATAGTAATATAATAATAGTAGGGGACTTAACACTCCACTTGCATTGATGGAAAAATCATCCAAACACAAAATCAACAAGGGAACAGTGGCTTTGACTGACACATTGAACCAGATGGATCTAAAAGATATATTCTAAACATTCCAACCTAAAACAGCAGAATACACATTCTTCTTATGTGCACATGAAACAGTCTCCAGAATAGATCACACATTTAGCCACAAGACAAATCTCAATGAGTTCAAAAAGATGTAAGTCACACCATGCCTCTTTTCTGACCACAATGCTAAGAAACTAGAAATCAACCACAAGGAAAAAAAATCTGAAAAAAACCACAAATGCATGGAAGTTAAATAACATGCTACTAAACAATGACTGGATCAATCCAGAAATAAAAGAGGAAATAAAAAAATACATGAATGAATATATGAATGCAGCAAAAGCTGTTCTAAGCTGTTCTAAGAAAGAAGTTTATAGGAAGGCCTATTTCAAGAAGAAAAATCTCAAATCAACAACCTAACCGTACACCTAAAGAAGCTAGAAAAAGAACAAGCAAAATCCAAAACCAGTAGAAGGAAGGAAATAATAAAGATTAGAGCAGATATAAGTGAAATAGAAACTGAAAAAATCAATAGAACAGACCAAGGAAACCAGGAGATGGTTCTTTGAAACGTTCAACAAAATTGATAAGCTTTTAATCAAACTCATCAAAAATAAAATAAATAAATAAAAATAAAAGAGAGACAAGATTCAAACAAAAACATAAATGAAAGAAGAGAAATAACAATCAACAGCAAGAAATACAAAGGATTACAAGAGAATATTATGAAAAATTATATGCCAACAAATTGGACAATCTAGAAGAAATGGATAAATTCCTAGATATATACAAGCTTCCAAAACTGAAGCAGGAAGAAATAGAAAATTTGAACACTACAATTACGTGTAATGAAATTGAATCAGTAATCAAAAAACGCCCAACAAACAAAAGTTAAGGCTTTATAGATGGATTCATAGGCAAATTTTACCAAACATTTAAAGAAGAGTTAATACCTAATCTTCCCAAACTATTCTAAAAAATAGAAGAGAAAGGGAAGCTTCCAAATTCATTCTGTGGGGCCAGGATTATTCTGATGCCAAAACCAGATAAAGACACTACAAGCAAAGAGAACTATAGGCCAGTATCTCTGATGAACACAGATGCAAAAATCTTCAGCAAAGTATAAGCAAACCAAATCCAACAATACATTAAAAAATCACTCACCACGATTTAGTGGGATTTATTCCTGGGATGAAAGGGTGGTTCAGTGTTTGCAAATCAGTCAATGTGATACATCACATCAACAAGAGAAAGGACAAAAACCATATGATCATTTCAACAGATGAAGAAAAAGCATCTGATAAAGTACAACATACATTCAGGATAAAGACCTTCAACAAAGTAGGTATAGAGGGAACATACCTAAACAAAATAAAGGCGATATATGAAAACTCACAGCTAGGATGATACTAAAGATGGAAAACCGAGAGCTTTTCCCCTAAGAACAGGACTACGACAAGGGTGTCCATTCTCACCCCACTTTTATTCAACATAGTAGTGGAAGTCCTAGCCACAGCAATCAGACAAGAAAAAGAAATGGAAGACATCCAGTTTGGTAAGGAAGAAGTATAAATTTCAGTATTTTCAAATGACATGATACTATATATAGAAAACCCTAAAGACTCCACAAAAAAAAATACTAGAACTGATCAATTAATTCAGTAAGGTCACAGGATACAAAGTCAACATACAGAAATCCATTGCATTTCTACACACTAATAATGAAGTAGCAGAAAGAGAAATAAAAAATAACAATCCCAATTACAATTGCGCCACCCCAAAAATAAAATACCTAGGAATAAATTTAACCAAGGAGGTGAAATACCTGTACTAAAAAAACTATAAAATATTGATGAAAGAAACTGAAATGAACACAAATGGAATTAATTTTGAGAATATCGTTAAAATGTCCAAACCACCCAAAGGAATCTACAGATTTAATGCAATCCCTATCAAACTACCAACAGCGTTTTTCACAGAACTAGAGCAAACAATCCTAAAACTTGTATGGAACCAGAGAAGACCCCAAATAGCCAAAGCAATCTTGAAAAAGAAGAGCAGTACTAGAGGTATCACAATCCTAGATTCCCAGATACGCTATAAAGATATAGTAACCAGGGCGCCTGGGTGGCTCAGTGGGTTAAAGCCGCTGCCTTCGGCTCAGGTCATGATCCCAGGGTCCTGGGATCGAGGCCCGCATCGGGCTCTCTGCTCAGCAGGGAGCCTGCTTCCTCCTCTCTCCTCTCTCTCTGCCTGCCTCTCTGCCTACTTGTAATCTCTCTCTCTGTGTCAAATGAATAAATAAAATCTTTAAAAAAAAAAAAAAAAAAAAGATATAGTAACCAAAACAGTACAGTACTAAGAAAAAATACAGACACAAAGATCAAGAGAACAGAAGTCCCAGGAATAAGCTCATGACTATATCATCAATCAATATCCAACAAAGGAGGCAAGAATATGCAGTGGGAAAAAGACAGTCTTTTCAAGAAATGGCATTAGGAAAACTGGACAACTACAAGCAAAAGAATGAAACTGGACCACTTTCTTATTCCACACACAAAAACAAACTCAAAATGGATCAAGGACCTAAATGTGAGACCTGAAACCATAAAAATCCTAGAAGAAAGCATGGAAAGTAGTATCTCTGAGGTCACCCATAGCAAAATTTTTCTTGGTATGCCTCCTGAAGCAAGGGAACCAGAAGCAAAAATGAACTATTGGGACTACATCAAAGTAAAACGCTTCTGCACAGCAAAGGAAACAATCAATAAAACTAAATGACAACCTATCGAATGGGAGAAGATATTTGCAAATGACATATCTGATAAAGGGTTAGCACCCAAAATAGATAAAGAACTTATATAACTCAAGACCCAAGAAACAAATAATCCAATTTAAAAATGGTCAGAAGACATGAACACACATTTCTCCAAAAAAGACATACGGACGGCCAAGAGACATACGAAAAGATCCTGAGCATCAGTCATTATTAGGGAAATGCAAATCAAAACCAAAATGAGGTATCACCTCACACCTATGTAAGGGCTAAAATAAAAATTCAAGAAACAAGATGTGTTGGTGAAGATGTGGAAAGAAAGGAACTCTCATGCACTGTTGGTGGAAATGCAAACTGGTATAGCCACTGTGGAAAACAGTATGGAGGTTCCCAAAACAATTAAAAATATAACTACTCTATAATCCATTAATTTCATGCCTGTGTATTGACCCAAAGAATATGAAAACACAAATTTGAAGGGGTATATGCACCCCTATGTTTACTATAGCATTATTTACAACAGTCAAATTATGGAGGAAGCCCAAATATCCATCGGTAGATGAATGGATAAAGAAGTGATATATACATACAACAGAATATTACTCAGCCATAAAAAAGGAAGGAATATTACCTTTAGTACAACATGGATAAATCGAGAGCATATAATACTCAGAGAAATAAGTCAGCCAGAAAAAGACCAATATCAGATGATTTCACTCATATGTGAAATTTAATAAACAAAACAAATGAACAACAAAAATAGCCAAACCAAGAAACACTCTTAACTGTAGAGAACAAACCAGTGGTTACCTGAGGGGAGGTGGGTGAGAGGATGGGTGAAATAGGTAAAGGGGATTAAGAGTACACTTATCACAATGAGCACTGAGTGATGTACAGAATTGTTGAATCACAATATCATACAGTTGAAGCTAATATAACACTACATGTGAACTATTCTGGAATTAAATTTGAAAAGGAAATAAAACACTTTGATGAAAATATAAGAAAGAAGTGTACAATTTTGTCCTACAGAGCCAGAAGAAAAAAACTACCTTGGTGGCATGCTTTAAAATTTCTCATTATTTTCTTATTTGACAACTAAATCAAACAACCAACACTCTTACTTTCTCCCATCTAAACAATTTTACAGAGACTACCTTGCAAATGTCCCGAGAGATAGGCCTGCTCACAGTGAAAAATGTACTCAGCAGGAAATTCACTTAATGATAATGATTATTCTTCTATGTAATGGACATTTCATTGTCAGTAAAGTGTAATATTACTCTGTTGAAAGCTTTACACATGCAGCCAGCTCCAAAGACATACTAGCTTAACCTGCATATCTCACTTTCCAGTTTTATCATTTGTCTTTTTGCATATCGGTGAAATCATTTCATGCTTGGTATGTGGACTGCTTTATGCTAATGTCATTTGCTTTTATTGGGGGAAAAACCTCCATAGTTTGTTTGGATACATGGATTCATGAATATATTTTACATGGTATCCTCATATAGAAGAGGGCAGCTACCCTCCCTCCATGTATGAGTGTATAGCTGGAGATTATTTTTCTACATTCAGTAAAGCAAAGACTTGCTATATACCCACTTTTTATAATAGCAATATTTTAACTTGGTCAGGATTTTCACTCAGTAGATGTCAAAGACAAGACATGGTATTATATTTGGATAGCTGACTGAAAGCTCTCCCTTACACAAACACAAAATCCCCTCTGTATAGGTTTCAAGGGGTCTGCATTGTCACAATCAGCTGTGGATTTAGTATTCATGGCCTTTAAAAACACAAATACTTTTTGGACCGAAACTTATGTCACCTCTACTTTCAGATGATGTTCTTCTAAAGTAGGAATTTTGCACTTCTTCAGAGTCAGGGACCATAAAATGGGGAAGAGGCCAAAAAAGGATGAAGATGTGTTTGGGACCCCTGAACTCTGAAAATAAACCTAGAATTCATCCTAACTAAAGTATTAAGCAGACAAAGTACACTTAAAGTCATGTTAATAAATGGATAACTTATCCTTGTATAAAGATAGAACAAGGAAATATAGGCAATATCTTAATATGTAACTATGCCACACAAATCAGGACTTTTATATCAATCCCATCTAAGCTCATGGGAATGTAATTACATCATTCAAAGCAAAAATATGTTGTGTGTCCTCATACAAGCACATATTCTGCTATAACATAGATATACCTATATCTCATATTCATGTCATAACACACTCTCTAACATTTGGTGTTATCTTATCATGATAGATAGAGATAGATAGAGAAAGAGAGAGATAATGGATGGATAGATACATGTAGATAACCTATAAATGGAGTATATATAGTCAGAGACATATAAAAAACACCTTATTAAGCATGCAATATATTTTGAAGTTTTGCGGGGGTTTTTTGTTTGTTTTTTTAAAGATTTATTTATTTGACAGAAAGACAGCGAGAGCAGGAACACAAGCACGGAGAGTGGGAAAGGGAAAGCAGGCTTCCTACCAAGCAGGGAGCCCAATGTAGGGCTCAATCCCAGGACCCTGGGATCATGACCTGGGCTAAAGGCAGACACTTAAAGGACGGAGCCACCCAGGTGTGCCAGTTTTGAAGTATTCTTAATCCCTGTTATACCCCAGGATCTAAGAGGGTAGGTTTCAGATGCAAGTATTCCCAACTTTATAGGCTAGCATTTAGAACAATGAGTAATCCTAAAAGGTTCTACAATTTACTGATGTTGTATAGAGCAGGAGATAGGTAGACAGAGCTACCTACATGCATTTCACCATAGAATAATTTCAAAAGTATAATGCATTGCTAGAATGCAAAAGAAGTTGAGATATGATCTACCTGTGGATTAAAACTGAAAGCAAAATAATGATCTAAGAAAGAAGTTTATTTCTGTAAGAAATGTCCCAAAGCATTTATTTTGATAACATCAAATAATATTACCAATATAAGCTGACATAAAATAATTCATATAATAGATTAGATCTAACCACTAAGAATAAAGGGAAAGGGCGCCTGGGTGGCTCAGTCATTAAGTGTCTGCCTTTGGTTGGGGTCATGATCCCAGGGTCCTGGGATTGAGCCCTGCATCAGGCTCCCTGCTGTGAGGGAAGCCTGCTTCTCCCTCTCTCACTTCCCCTGCTTGTGTTCTGTCTTCCGCTGTCTCTCTCTGTCAAATAAATAAATAAAAATCTATTTTAAAAAAAAGAATAAAAGGTAAATGTTTCCTAAGTCACTAATATGTATCATGTGCTTTCTTGTCCAATTTCCTGGCATTTAGGGACTCAATACAAACTGTATAAAAGAATAGTTCACTACAATATATAAAAATATGATTAGGGGCGCCTGGGTGGCTCAGTGGGTTAAAGCCGCTGCCTTCGGCTCAGGTCATGATCCCAGGGTCCTGGGATCGAGGCCCACATCGGGCTCTCTGCTCAGCGGGGAGCCTGCTTCCTCCTCTCTCCTCTCTCTCTGCCTGCCTCTCTGCCTACTTGTAATCTCTCTCTCTGTGTCAAATGAATAAATAAAATCTTTAAAAAAAAAAAAATAAAAAAAAATTAAAAAAAATATGATTAGTATTGTTCTTAAATTTATTCCAAAATAATGACTACTGTTTTTTATGAAATGCTATGTTATGAAGAATCTGGCCATTACAGTTAAAAAATAAATCCTCAAACTATGCCCACCAGAAAATGACTATTAGACCTGAATAAACTTCATTAGTCATCTCTATGCATTTAAACATGAAATGTTAGGTAGATAGGGATAGGAAGACAAACAGGGTTATATAAAAATGATACCACATCCAAAAAAAAAAAAGATATCATGCTTTTTTTTTGTAATTCTTATTAAGATGTAACCTCATAAAACAGAATTTTCCAAATTTGTTCAACTGTATGTGCTTTGGCAAATATATAGAGTGGTAAGAACCCCATTACAGTTATGATATTGATCACCTTTTATAGCCTAAAAATATTCTCTCATGCTCTTTGTGGCCAATTCTATCCACTGGCCACCACAGATCTGTTTTCTGCCACTAGAGTTTTACCCTTATGTAAATTCACATCAAAGAAATCAAGCAGCAGCTTGAATTTGTGTCTGGGTGTTTCACTTAGCATAATGCATTTGATAATCACTCATGTTGTTGTGTGAATCCACAGTTCATTCCTTTGTACTGTGGAATACTGTTCTACAGAATAGATGTACCACATATCCATACATCAGACAACAGATTTAAAGCACCACTAACTGGGTGGCTTAAAATATCAGAAATGTATTGTCTCACAGTTTGGGGGCTAGAAGTCCAAAATCGAGGTGTGGGCAGAGTCACACTGTCTCTGAGGTCTGTAGATGAGAATCCTTCTTTACCTCTTCTTAGTTTCTGATGGTTGGCTTATCTCTGCAGCACTTGGATCTCTGCCTCTGTCATCACGGTGTTGGTCCCCACCCAGTGTCTGTCTCTCTTCTCCTCCTCTTAGAAAGATATTAATAATATTGAATGAAAGTCCCACTCTACTCCTGTATGACTTCATCTTAACCATTCTACATATAAGACCCTATTTCTAAATAAGGTTACATTTTGAGGTAGTAGGAGTTAGAACTTCAAAATATCCTTTGAGAAGACATAATTCAACTCACAAGAGGTTCAGGGTTTTTTTTCCTCACAATTAAGGTGTAGAATTTCTTCATAAATTATATATAAAAGTCCTTAATTCTTTTTTCATTTATCTATAAGTTTAACCTGACACCTATGGCATATGCTCTTGTTTACTGCCGCTTTATAGTAAGTCTTGAAATCAAGCAGTACGAGTCACCCAGTTTGTTCTTCTTTTCAAATTTATTTTGACTCTTCTAGAACCTTTGCATTTCTATATAAATTTTAGAATAAGCTTGCCAGTTTCTACACACACACACAACACTTCTTGAATTTTGATTGGGATTGCATTGAATCTATAGATAATTATGGGAGATTAGAAACTTTAACAACACTGACTTTTACAATTCAAGACCAACATATATTTCCCCATTTATTTAGATCTTTAATCTCTTTCAGAAATGTTTTAGCTTTAATGTAAAAGTCCTGCATGCTTTTGTTAAACTTATTCCCATACATTTTATGTTCTTTGGTTATAGTCACAGAAGTAATATCGGTTTTAAAATTTCAATCTTCAACTAAGTCTTCTGATCCATGAACATGGTAACCATTTCTACTCATTTAGATCTTCTTTAATTTCTTTCACCAATATTTTTTAGCTTTCCATTACAGGTATCATATCTGTTTTACTAAATTTGTTCTTTGGTATTTCACAGTTTTGATGCTATTATAAACTATATTGTTCTTTAATTTTATTTTCCTTCATACTGATGTTAGTTTTCTATCGTTGATTAACATATTACCACAACACTGGTAACTTAAGACAACATTCACTGTACTATATTTCTGTAGGTCAGAAGTCCAACACATGTCTCACATGGTGTCAGTTAGGCTGTTCTAGGAAAGGATCCACTGTCTTGCCTTTTTCAGCTTTTAGAGGTTGGTTGCATTCTTTTCCTGTCTCCCATCTTCCTTCCTCATGAAAGCCAATAATGTTGAATCTCTTTGACCTTTCTTCCACCTCTCTGATCACAGTCAGAAAAGACTTCACTTTTAAGGATTTAGGTCTTAATCCCACTTAGAGTAGGATTAGAGTGGGCTCACCCAGAAAAGCCAGAATAATTTTCCATCATATCTGTGAAGCTGCTTTTGTCATATAAGGCAACATATTCATAGGTTCCAAGTATTCAGGTGTGGCAGTTTGGGGGGGTATTACTCTGCCTACCACAGAAATAAGATGGAGATGTAACTGGTTTTGAATATTGAACTTGTACCCTAAGACGTTGCTAAACTCATCTCCTAGTTTCATAGATCTCTTTTTTATATATTCATTAGGACTTTCTAGATAGACAATCGTATTACCCTCAAATACATAGTTTTACTTCTTACTCTCAAATACGTACAGCTTACATTTCTTTTTCTTGTCTTGTAGCACTGGGGTTAGGATCTCTAGTAAAATGTTGAGTAGAAATGGTAAGAGTAGACTTCCTAGTCTCATTTTCATTTTTAAGAGAAAAGCTTTCAGTGCTTCAACATCAAGTACAAATACAAATACAGGTACAAGTACAAATACAAGTACAGGTAGCTCTAAGTCTGTGTAGATTCCCTTAACCACGTTTAGAAAATTCCCTTCTAATTCTAGCTTGTTGGTATTTTTCCCCTGAATAGATGTTGAATTTTGTATACATTTCCTTGTTTACAAAATAAGGGCATCTAAATTCACCTTAGGCTAGTGATTACAAGAAGATAAGATATGTAGAAGAGTCTTTTTTTGTGAGGCAAATAGGGCATACACATACACTATTTGTGCCAATATGGTGTAAAGTAAAATCATATTTGTTATGAAAAAGTAGACAGAGACAGCAAGGCACACATATTTTCCAAGCTCGCATCCTAAATAAAGGCTTGTTTCAGTGGGGAAATAAGACTGGCCTCACCATGTGAAAGGCTCTAAGAGGGACACTCAGCCTCTATACAACATCAACATACAGAATAATAGAAGGGAAGTGCACTGTGGAGGATACCTAAATAACTGCCTCACAATGGAGTTTCCTGGGTAAGAAAGTATCCTTGTTAAAAGGGAACATGTCCAGAGTTCAAATGTTGCTACCATCCTTTTCTTTTGATCTACCCCAAATGGCTATGCCAGCATCTTGCTAAGCTACTAAAAAAAGGTGTAAAAAATAAATACCTCCTCCCAGGACACTCAAATTGGTCTCTGAAATTTATAGTATTATGCACTCCATATTAATCTCTTTTTCTCCCTCTTCACCTAACTCCCAGAAGGCCAGGATCCCAAAGTTTACCAATCTCTTTCATTTTTCCAGGATAACTGCAGGAACACACAGTCAAGTAGCAGTGAATGTATGTATAATCATCTTCCTCATCTTAATAGTGTAATGCCTACATAAAGCTAAGTAAAAGAGCCATTCTAAAAATAAAGTTATTTGATTGGCACCTTTTGTGCAATAACAAATGAATATGGCAGTTCACAGCAATTAATAAAATGACCTGGTCTCTATACTTCTTTGGTAATGTACCACACATGGAGCTCATTATTTCATTTTCCTAGTAAAAAGAATGGAGTAATGAAGGCCAAGACTTGATGCAGTTGTTACCTTGAGTTTAAGTTAATTAGGCATTTGGTGTTTATCATTTGACAGATTTTTCTTAATTCTCACTCCCTTAATTTGACCTCTCATAGTTTCTTTGCACATGAAGCACTTCTTTCAAATGAAAACATCTCAAGCAGAGAAGTGATAAACAGGGTGGGAAATGAACTCTATTTCTGGGTCTCCGGATACCAACATTCTATGTCTACAGCCACCGTGACAATGAAAGTTCATACGAGCTGTGATGGTTAATTTTATGTGTCAACTTGACTGGCCTAAGGGCTGCCCAGATAAATGGTAGAACATTATTTCTGAGTGTATCTCTAAGGGTGATCCCAGAAGAAATTAGCAATTGAATCAGTAAACTGAACAAAGGTTTCCCTCACTAATACAGATGGGCATCATCCAATCCATTAAGGGTCCCAATAGAACCGAAAGGCTGAGGAAGGGTATATTTGTTTTCTGCTCGAGCTAGGACATAGATATCCTGCCCTTGGACATTGACACCTCTGGTTCTCAGTCTTTGGACTATGATCATCACTTGTATCACTGGTCCTCCCAATTCTCAGGTTTTTGTACTCAGACGGGGACTTACAGCATTGCTTGCCCTGGTTCTCAGGCCTTTGGACTAGCTCTGAAATGTACCACCAGCTTGCCTGCTTTACCAGATTTTCTGCTTTTCCAGCTTGTACAGAATAAACTGTGGCACTTCTTGGCCTTCATAATTGTATGAGTCAATCTCCCCCTATATATTTATGCAAATTCATGTATACACGAACACACATATAGGCAAACATATTTCTAGAAAGAGAGACAGACAGATAAGCTATTGCTTGTGCTTCTCTGGAAACTAATACACAGGCAAAATGAACTTTACTGTTTAGGAGATACCAATAAAACAATAGAGCCATCTCAAATCATAATTCTCTAGCTCTATCTCCTCAAAACTTTCAGTAAGTGAAAAAATTATTTCTCAACAGATTGAATTTAAAACTCTTTCCTTAGGATGAGGGAAACACTGCAAAGATCTGTCCTTCCTTCATTCTTCCCTCCCTCCCTTCCTCCCTTCTTTCCTCTTTCATTTCTTCCTTCCTTCCAGCAGCTTTTTATTTTGATATTTAGGAGGGTATATATTGTTCCAGTGGCTGTCCTGATCCTGTCCTAATATAATACCTCAGTTCTTTCTATTATTCCTAGCTAAAGCTGACACACACAGAATTAATTATTACTAAACCCTCAGTCACAGAGCATTTTTAAAGTTGTGATCATTGTTAAGCAGTCAAATGTTTTTCTGAACGGAAGCCAACTTTGGAAATCCTTCTTAACAGTTTTAAAAGGTAATCACTAAGGAGTCACAATTACTATCTCTTGCTTTTATCATGGATTTTTATGAGATGTTTAGACATTGCAACAAACCATGTTAAAAATTATACCATTCTCCCCCTTTTACATTTAACTGCATAAAAATAATTCTAAGAAAAAGAACCTAATTTCAGTTATCTTTTCACATTCCAAAAGAAACATTCCTACCTGCCCATGTGATTGTGTATGTGTAGCTCATATGATCATATGTATTGTGGTATAGCTACTCCCTCAAACTCATACTTTTTTCATACAGTTTAGTATAAAACATTTTTTTGTATCTGAAACATTATTTCCTATTGACTGTCTTGAACCAGCATTGTAAAACAGAATTTTGTCATCTTAATGAATTAAATCATAATTGAGAGCACAACAATTCTAATTTTACAATCCTTTTACGGTGAATCTAATTAATAGCATTTAAAGGTCCTTAGGCTTGTATTATGCTTTTATTATCACAATACTCCCAGAGAGCAGTAGTAAGCCCCAAAGCTTCTGAAATACGACGGAGATTTCTACTGACCTCAAACTGCCTTAACACTTATAATTTCATCTGCAAGGTAACTGCTTTCATGCTCTTGTTGGTACTTTTGCTATCGTTTATAAACTGTGGTCTCTTCTAGAAAGCTTTGTCCTATGATGCCCACTAAATCAGAAAGCCACAATGCCGTGGGAAAAAGAAGAGAGTAAGTCAGGCTAAAAATGCAAGCCAACCTGAGACTGGTAACAGAAGGTAGAGTTTCATGTTCTGGGCACTGAGATCTTGGCTGAAGAACTGTTCGGCAGTGGTGGCAGAGGCAGTGAGGAGAAAGGTCATTATACAACAGGGCAGAAAATTCTGAATGTTACATTTCTTCCCTCCTCTGCCATATCGCAGTACCTCCTGAGAATACCTCCAGAAGTCCAGCCCTAAGTCTGCCTTTTAGTTGCAGTCCTGACCAGTCATCAGAAGAGATTCAGGAGTAGCTGGATATGAAATTAAAAAGTAGCTAACAAAGGAAGATAACTGGGGAAATCCTCAACAACATTATTTCATATTGTGATTGAAAGTAGCATTTCCGGGCGCCTGGGTGGCTCAGTGGGTTAAAGCCTCTGCCTTCGGCTCAGGTCATGATCTCAGGGTCCTGGGATCGAGCCCTGCATCGGGCTCTCTGCTCGGTGGGGAGCCTGCTTCCTCCTCTCTCTCTGCCTGCCTTTCTGCCTACCTGTGAACTCTTTCTCTGTCAAATAAATAAATAAATAATCTTAAAAAAAAAAAAAAAGAAAAGAAAAGAAAAAGAAAGTAGCATTTCCCAAAATGTATATTGCAGAATATACTCCTATGTGAAGTGTCATGAAGAAAGCTGTCTCTGACCAAATGGCCAAATGCATTTCACAAACATAACATGTTTTGAAATAATAAGAAAAGCATATACTGGTCTCTCTTCCTGATTCCTAACACAGAGCTCCTAAAACTCATGTAAATAGGGATACTAGGAAAATCTTTTGATTTCATATTTAGGCTTTGACCCTGGTTACTACTGCAGAGCTCCTAAGACTTTGACAGTTTCCTGAGTGATGGTGGGAGCATCTGACACTGAGCTCCTAAGTCCCTTGGAATTTTCTGGGTGAAGGGAATGTCTTTTGTTCTAATCAAGTGACTCTTTGATGAAGGCTGGTCACCAGAAAGACCGACCAGGATAAGAACCTTGGAGCTTTCAGACCCAGCCCCTCCTCTCCAGAGGGGGACTGGAAATGGAAACGATAATCAATCTCAGCAATCTGATGAATACTTCAATACAGTATTCTGATGAATACTTTCAATAGTATGGAGTTAGGGGAGCTTCTACGTTGGTGCCAGGAGTGTGGTATATTCATCTTCATGGGGATAGAAGCTCCTGCACACGGGGCCCTTCTAGACCTAATGAAATCCAAAGAGGGGATCATAGGAACCTCCAATTTGCATCCTGTTACTTGCAACTGGTGTCTAAAATGGGGAACAGGGCGCCTGGGTGGCTCAGCGGTTTAAAGCCTCTGCCTTCGGCTCAGGTCATGATCTCAGGGTCCTGGGATCGAGGCCCATATCGGGCTCTCTGCTCGGCAGGGAGCCTGCTTCCTCCTCTCTCTCTGCCTGCCTCTCTGCCTACTTGTGATCTCTCGCTCTCTCTGTTGAATAAATAAATAAAATCTTTAAAAAAAAAATAAAATAAAATGGGGAACAGTGTTATGGGACTGAGCCCTTATCCCATAGGGTCTGTGCTAACTCTAATTGGTGTCAGAATTGAATGGAATTGCAGTACACCCAACTGAACTGCAGAGAATTGCTTGGTGTGTGGGGAAAACCCCAGACATCTGCTGTCGTAAGTATGTGTATGTGAGTAAAGGAGACACAAGGAGTTTTTCCTAGACATGTCATTCCCCCATTGTGAATTCACAATGTACATTTCTTCATGACTACTTATGCTGAAGAAATCAATGTTGCCAATTAAATCTACTAGCTAGTGTTCAATTTACTTAACCACATAATGTATTTTTCCCCTTTGTAACATTTTTAACCTCCCATGGAACTAATGTCATGCAGAACCTATTATATAACATGCTGGTCTGAAGATTTTCCAAATGTATAACTTACTTCAGTTTGTAGAGGCATCAGATCCCTTTGGAGATGCGGTGAGTATAAATTAAATCTATCTAAACCTTTAATGTTGGCCATTTGAGTGCCTGGAGGACTGTTTCTAGAAGTACCAACTAAAGAAAACAACAACGACTGAGTTTTCAACACTCCCAAGTCCTCCACAACATAGATCTTAGCTGCACATATGGTTAATAAGTACCAGTATCATATACCTTCACTGAAAAGCATAATATTTATGTCAAAGTTAGCATTCAAGCTATGCTGGATTTTGGCTACTCTGAAGGCTAAGATTTAATGATAACATATAGCGGGAATTATTACAAAAATTTTTTTCCTCAAATTATCTCAGAAAACCCTTTCAACAACATGGTAAAAGGAACAGGATGGTAATATTATTCTTTTTTTATTCTATCTTTTAAAAAATGATAGTTTCTATTTTGACCCTAAGGACCCTATGTTAGTTATATTTGTGCATGTTGTATATATGTTGTATATAATAGAATAACTCTGTGTGTAGAATAATTCTGTGCCACAAAAACCAAAGAGAGGTCTCAGTGTCTTTATCAGGCATGATCTTAACATTTCATTATGTCATGGATAATACTACCAAATACTTTGATGTCATTTTCTAAGACACCAAGTTGAAATCATATTGGCTATTATTATTTGCTCCTTTGGAAATACATATAATCCCATCCAAATGTGTTGTTGCTTTTCTCGGCCTTTTTATACACTATTGATATTTAAGATAACTCATCATTTTTTCTTCTGTCTTTCAAAAAAATTTTTATAACCTTTGGGATAAAATTGGTTTGTTTAGTTTTGGGGGGTTTTATTTTGGTTTTTGTTGGTTTAACGTTCTCCCCCAGAAGCCAGGGTAGCACTGGGAATAAAGAAGGTACTCCATGAAAGCCGTGACTTCCTGTGGGTCCTAGGGCTCATGACACTCCCTTAGACATCACAGAATTTTCCAGAATTATATTCAAAACTGCTACAAGAGTGAACATTTTCATTTTCATCCAGTTGTTCAACTTTCTAAATAAACTTTTTATTGATGTATAACATAGATAAGTATACATACAGAAGCATCAAGCTCCAGCAACTTTTATAAAGTAGACATACCAGGTAACCAACACCCAAAGCTATAATATTATCTGTACAAATCCCTTTATGCCCCTACCAGTCACTATCCCCACCAAAGAAACCACTATCCTAACTTCTAACACTATATATTTACATAAGTGAATCATATTGTATATTCTCTTTTGTATCTGGCTTCTTTCACTCAACACTATTTTTTTTTTTGAGATTCATCTATCATATGTAGTAGTAGTTGTTTTATGTTCAGTGCTGTGTAACATTCATTCGTAATTCATTTATCCATTCCACTATATATGAACATTCAAATTGCTCACACTCTCTAGCTTTTATAAATAGTGGTGCTATAAACATTTTTCTACATTTCTTTTGGGTATTTACAGTGAAATCATTGGGTATACCAAAGGTTGTCTAAAGTAAATACTGTTGAATCCTTTTCCAGAGTGATTTCATCAATTTACTCACCAGCAGTATAAGAGAATTCAAATTGCTCCACATGCTCACCAACACTTAATATAGTCACTTTACACATTAGCCAATATGTTGTGGCTGCTAGGTTATGGAATGAAAAAGTCACAATGATAAGAGGTACCTAGTGGGGACTATAGCCAACAGTACTGTACGGTCACAGATGGTGGCTACATTTGTGGTAAAGATAAAGTATAAAGTTGTCTAATCACTATGTTGTATGTCTGAAACAAATGTAACATTCTGTATCAACTATACTTTAATAAATAAAAATTAAATTAATTAAATAAATAAAATACTTGTGAGGGAAAGGAAGTTTGGTTGACTCAAAATAACATAATTTACCATCAATAGGATTACATTTATCAGACATTGGAAATATTCATATACCTTTTTTTCAATTATTAAAAATCTTTTCTCCTTTCAGTTATATATGATTAACAATACAACTATTTCAATATTCCTTCCTACAAAGGGGATATAATAATTTATTAATAATAATGTCACATATTACCATTTCGTGGATGCAGTAGCTTCTCCTCTATTTCCACCATCATGTTATCTGTGCTGACCGATTCCTAGATGGAAAATATTATCTGTGAGTATTCATAGTGATAAGTTAGCTACATAGAAGAAGTAAATATAAATGAAGATAATAAAACTTCTATGATTGAGAAGTGACATAATATTTATGTCATGCTGTGTTATTTTTTGAACAAACAGGAAATGTAGGATCTTTATTCACACAATACATCCCAAGAATCATAACCACATATTACAAGGCACACTGTTATTTTTTATTAACTCGTATGAAAGTTCTAGAACTATATATAAATATTAAAATTCTGAACTTTAAATGAAGGGAAAAAAGTTCTTTAAATATATTAAAGACTTTGTTTACTATGGTAACTGATAATGAAAGACTGTAAGTTATAATTATATAAATTCTAGAAGACATACGATGTGGAAAAAACTGGCATTGTAAGAATATTCTAAGACTTACCTATAAATTAAGACCAGTAGAAATACAGAATTTTTGTACAACTTTGCAGTGTGCATTATTTTCCATTTCTTTTTTTAAAGATTGTATTTATTTATTTATTTATTTGAGAGAGACAGAGGGAGTGTGCACAAGCAATGGGAGGGGCAGAGGGAGAGGGAGAATCTCAAGCAGACTCCAGTGCACAGCTTGATGTGGGGCTAGATCTCACAACCTGGAGAACATGACCTAAGCCAAAATCAAGGGTCGATGCTTAACCAACTGAGCCACCTAGGTGCCCCATTTTTCTTTTTTTTTTTTTTTAAAGATTTTATTTATTCATTTCACAGAGGGAGAGAGATCACAAGGAGACAGAGAGGCAGGCAGAGAGAGAGGGGGGGGGAAGCAGGCTCCCCGCTGAGCAGGGAGCCCGATGCGGGCCTCGATCCCAGGACCCTGAGATCATGACCTGAGCTGAAGGCAGAGGCTTTAACCCACTGAGCCACCCAGGTGCCCTAGGTGCCGCATTTTTCATTTCATTTTAATGATTCTCCACTATTAGAGCAGGAGAGAAAACAACTGCTGTCAACATCCTTACTCATTAAAATGTTGGGAAGAAAAGAATCTAATAAACATCTGCTTTTTTTCAGTTGTCTTAATCATGCAATGTTTTTCCAATTTGTGCTGTGCCATCTTAGAATAATTTTTCCTTTACCCACATATCCTATTCAATTGGGGAGACAGATGATTTAAAAGAGAAGTAAAGAAAATTTTGACTCACAATTTCGTATTTTTTCTTAGAAAATGATATTTATTAGATATCAGTGAATTCCAAACAAAGGCAAAACAATTTTAAAAACTTCAAACATTGCTCACATCCTTTTATAAGTATTTTGATTTTTCCTTGGGCTCAGAAGAAAATATCTCTAAAGGTCACATTTGTTCAAACTCTGAAATATGCTACTAGATCTTAAGTCTATACTGCTTCATATCTTGTGTTTGATTGTTATTAAGGCTGTTTTCCTTCAACAAACAAACAAGCAAGCAAGAAAAACTCTCTTTTTATGTTGTTTAACTTGTCGTGCCATAAAGAACTGACATTCCTAAGCATATTATTCCTTTGGTCTTGGCTTACTACCCCTAAGACACTTTGTCAAAGAAATATCATTTTGAAAACAAGGAGAAAGAAAGAAAAGAAATTCTGATACTCTTTTCTATTTAGGAATTCACAATGAACTTCATGAAATATCTCACACGGAAACTTCACACATGCAAATTCTAAGGAGTTTTTTGGGAGACACATGCAATATGTCCTGAAACTACCACAGCTGCAAAAAATAGAAAGAATAACTTGGTTTTTAAGATTAAATGAAAGCAAATGCCTGGGCTGATGTTGGGGAAATGAGAGAAGTATTTTATAATTATGACTCAGGTCTCTTTAGAAGTTAACCTCTTTTTCTAGTGGAAGAAATAATGGGTGTTACATTCACAAAGGACTTAAATGTCCACTCTTACTAGCATAAGCTTGGTATATCCAGTTGAAAGGATAGTCCAGAGGGGCACCTGAGTGGCTCAGTCGGTTAAGCATCTGCCTTCAGCTCAGGTCACGGTCTCAGGGTCCTGAAAGGATAGTCCTAAGTCAAATCACAAAGTTCAAATGAGTTTTAGTCATTCTTCCTACACAGCTGAAAGTCTTAGTAGTTTAATGTCAAGGCAGAAATTAAATTCAGGGGTACAGAGTAAGAATCAATTATACATGATTCTAAAAATTTAGAAAGGTATAAATACAAGCTATTGTTTCTAGTTCTATGGCCGAAAATATTTTTTGCTCTGCTTCTTCAAATCTCACCACCAACAAAAACCAACTACTGGATAAAAGAAAACATTCCATCATAAGGGGAGTAAGAAAACTGTCATGGCTCAAAGAAGTTTTTAAGATCACCTTGTAAATATTCTTAAATGATAATCAAAATGAACAATCAGGAACAATGTAGATTTTCCCACTGTTAAGATAGCATACAAAATGATCATGATTAATTATGAGATTTAGAGTTGTCTAGGAAGAGTTAAAAAAGGGGCCCAGTAGAGATCCAGTTTACTATCTCAGATTGGTGGGGAAGACAGAGATAAAAATCAAAAAGAAAAAAGAGGTGTATATAGAAACATCAAACACAAAATAGAGGCCATGGAATACTTCAGATTCTTCTAGATCTTCTAGCCACCACATGCCCAGTTGGACCCCACATGATTTCTATTAGCAGTAATTAACATTCAAGGATAAATAATATCATGCAAGAGGGTCACAGGCACATGCCACGGCATCACATGATCCCAATATAACATAGAATTTTTTTAGGAAAATTTTAAAAGCAGAGAAATAATAGGGTGAGTATAATCCTCCATACTTTCATTTTTCTGTAACATAAGATGGACAAAAACATTCCATCTGCATCAAAGCCAAAGTTCTAGGAGAGAGGGTCTGGCTATGCATGTGGGACACACAAATGAGAACTCCAAGAGTGAGTACGTGCTTAATACCATGTTACACATTTACAGGTAAGCCTAACATGGGCAATGGGGAACACTGAATTTCTCTAAATCAGGGGTATTTTTTCTGTAAAAGGCCAAATAGAATGTATTTTTATACAGAAATATGGGCCCTCTGTTCTCTCTTGCAAGTACTCTACTCCGCTATAGCAGTCCAAAAGCAGACATGGACAGTATACAAACCAGTGAGCAGGTGGGTTACAATAAAACGTCACTTACAGATACGAAAATTTGAATTTCACATAACTTTCATGTTGCATGCATTATTCTTCTTTGGATTTTTTCAACTCTATAAAACAATTCTTAGCTCACATGCCATTCAAAAACAGGAAACAGACTGGATCTGGCCCTTGGATTGAAGTGTTTGCTGATCCCTATGTGAAGCAACAAGAAAAACATCAAGTGATCTCTAGGTCCTGGAACAATACTAAGGAATATGAATACCGAAGTCAAGATGTGCAAACCAAGAGCCCTGGAAACAACCTTACATACCAGGAATGCCAACATGAGCTAAAGACCCTGGCTCTCTGCAGACCAGTTCAGTCCACTGAACCAGCTCTCATTTAAGCTATCAAAAAGGGGAAGGCCACCAGGGCCATGTAGTTGTGTCTTTCATTAAGTAACCACAAAAGCTCTAGCAGAAAAACCACACACTAAAGCGTGCTTTTTATAGGAGATTGAAAACATTCAAAAAGCCCAACTGAAAAAGAGACATCATAAAAAAGAATTCTTCAAAGAAACATAGGGAATGTCAGAAACAGAAATGTTAGATCGTATAATCACTTCAAGTTTTCAAAATGGAAAAAAGGAATTACAAATGTTCAAATAAAGGAATATGAAAGACAGAAAGGGCTGGAAATCCCTAAAACTTACGAGAAAAAATGCCAAGTGAAAAATAAAAATATAATAGTTCTGCAAGTCAAATTAAAAACATATAAAAATGAAAGTACCTGAAAACAAAGCCACAAGTGTAGTGGATGGGCTGAAGTAAACCACATAAATAAAATAGCAGAAAACAAAACAAAATGTGAACAGGACTATGGAGAAACATGGATACAACAAAAGATACTAAAATACATACATTCCCCATTTAACAATGGTTTGACTTAATTTTTTTCACTTTATGATGGTGTAAAAGTGATATGACTTCAGTAGAAATTGTACTTCAGATTCTGAATTTTGATCTTTTCCCAGGCCAGCAATAAGCAGTACGATCCTCATTAACGAAGCCACAGCTTCCAGCCAGCCACACAATCAAGAAGGTAAACAACCAATACACTTACAACCATTCTGTACCCATATAACTATTCTGTTTTTCTACTCTCTGTACAGTCATTAATAAATTACATGAGATATTCAACACTTCAACATAAACTTAATATTAGATAATGTTGTCTAACTGTAAGCTAATAGAAGTGTTCTGAGCAAGTTCAAGGCAGACTAAGTTAAGCTATGATGTTCTGCAGGTTTGTTAAAAGTATTTCCAGCTTCATGATATGTTCAAATTACAGAGCGTTTATCAGTTTGTAATCCTATCATAAGTCAAGGAAGATCTGAATATGTAAGAGAACAGAGCAAGTAACACGAAGTTCCAGTATACACTTAACCTGTACTGAAATATGGCAGCCTTGAATCTACAGACTATCACAGTGTTCCCAGGAAAGATGGATACAGAGGGATTGATATAAATATGCAAATTCCAGTAAATTCCTCAGTTTTTAGAGATAAAGGAAGAATAACATAGGCATGAATGAATCAAAAGACAAAGTCACTTCAAAGGGGATGTCAAGTAGTCCTTAGAGGTCTCCAAAGAAATACACAGTTTCAGAAAAAGTGTAGAAATATCCATAAATTTCTAAGAAACATTATTATCTTAAATTTATATGCAGGAATTTATCCTTTATGTTTAAAGACAGAACTTCTCACTCTTGCATACTGAAATGTAGCCAAACAAAAAATAACACACGATAAAGAACTTAGGGAAATAGAAACTAGAGAAAAGAATGGTTAGTCAGAGTTGCAACCATTTATGCCAAAACTAAAGATTAAAGAGCTAAAGGAATTTTAATTATATAATCTAATGTGAATGTTACACTTCTTAGAAATGTTAAAGTGATAATATAATTAAAAATAGGAAAAAATGGAAGCTAAAAGGGCAAATGTGGGAGGAAGTGTGAGTGATATTTTCCTCATATTTCTTAGCGGGGAGTCAAATATTTTTCAATCTTGAAATATATAGTTAAAAATAACTCTTTTTAGACAAGCAAGTATCAAAATATTGTCCCTCAAGTACAATTTCTCAGTAAGTATTACTGAGTATGCTCCACAAAAAAGAGGAATAATGAAAAAGGAGATTATGATTATCAGGAAGCAAGAGATCTGGAATGGATAACTGCCATATGTGGCCACAAATCCTTCAAAAATGCCAACATGATACATTTTCATCTTGTGAGTCCCATCTTCCTGGAGGTATGACTAAGAACACCTGCTTTTCGAGCCACCTTGCAGCTAGTTGCAGGCACGTGGCGCAAGATCTGGTAGGCTTTCACAGGAGTCTTCACTTCCAAGGCAAGAAATGTAAGAAACCCAGCTTTGTTTAATTTTGTTGTTGGATTTGGTGGGTTTGTTTGGTTTTGTTTCCTTTTTGGAATGGCTGGCCAGACTGTAGTAATACTTATCAAGTAACATCTCTACCATCTCAGATACAAATGACAGAAGTGGTGGTAATGACATCTTCATCAGATTGGATCTTTGATATGGTTGTGAATATTCTTCACTGAATAGTTCTCCAGCTCTCCCATTTACTGTGTAAGCTACATAGTATTTTACTAAATTGGACATTTTCACTAAAAATAAAAGACTCTAATTTTTAAAAATTTTCAATGTAAAAGCTATTTTTAGGAGGTATGTCTTGCAACATACATGTGTGTGTGGCGCACACACACACACACACAGGCTTCAGTAATTCTGTTAACTCTCACTTCAGGTCCTTTTTCAGTTAAAAGCAAATAATATTAAGCTTAATTTTAAGTTTAAAATTCTATGCATGATGCTATGTCATTGTGTGAAACTATTCCTATCTTGTACATTGCTTGTGTGTGAATAAAGGGAGATGAAGTTGATAGTCACCAAAACTGACTGATGATGAGTGAAGGGTGGTGAGCTTTATAGTAAATTTTTGTTTTCTTTTCCAGAACTTTCCACTTTGCTTCACCGTTCTTTTCCTTTTTAAATATACAAGTAGGTCTTTTTGTTTTTAAAAAGGTCATTAAATAATTATACCAAAAATTGGTATAAATTAGCAGCTTCATTCAAAATATTTATTGCAAATTTAAGAAATATTTTTCCCTCAATAGGCAATGGATCATATATAAGTGTACATGGTATGTGTATGAATGTGTTTGTGTGCATGTGTTATTTAAGGACCATTACAAACTAGTCTAGCATTTAAATTTTTTCTATTGTTTATTATGTATTCATACCTCATTTACTACCTGAATAAAAACTGAGAAATGTAGAAGTCAGAATTTCATAGAACTATTACTCATTACAGCAAAAATTAATACCTCTGTATACATATGTATTTCTATACGACATATATGGCATTTCAGAAAGAAAATAAGGCAATTTAACATTCCTTGTCCTAATGTGCCAAAGCTCTCGTCTTCTCAAAAAAGTCAGAAGTAAGAAAAAATATATACACTTATTTTCTTTCCAGATCCAAAAAGTCATGAATATCTACAGAGGCTGATCTCCCGTAGTAATATGCAATGCTAAGTGCTCCAAACCCACGAACAACCTGAAAGAGATTGCACTCTACATAATTATGCAAATAGATTTTTTAAGAAAAAGAAAAAAGCAAAAATGACAATATGCTAATATGGCAGCAGCACTGAATACGATGAGGATTATTAAAATACGAAGTGTTTGTTCATGCCCAGAGCCTTTTTTTACTTAATATTTTTTCATGGCACACAAATCTCCAAAGGAAATATTCAAGAAAGAAAGCCCTCAAATCGTAATTACCATAATTATACTTTTTCATCTTAAAATCCTCTACACACCCCTAGAATAAATATTGTATGTAGTATATAGTATCATAATTAAAGTAAATGTTCAAAGAAATGATGCTTTGATTGCTGTTTGCTACATATTCTATCTAATGAGCCAGAACTACACAGTGTATATGTGTGGTATGTGTCTATTTGTTATTATTATTAGCATGGTGGCTTTGACTAATCTTAATTAAAAATCTGCATAAAATGTTTCTATCCCATTGTATAGAATACACTAGAAATATACAACAGAAATTAATATTGGAAGCAGTGAATAATTTAGACTACTTGCCAAAGAAATGTTTTAAAAGAAAGCTTTCAAATGTAGATAAGCCTTGTAAAAGAACATCAGAGATGAACGGTAGCTGCTAGCTCTTTGCTCAGCCATGTGAATGTATTGTTTAATTATGGATCATGTTAGTCTTTAGCTCCTTGACCACTGTGGATTATTCTTTCCATTTTCTTCTATGAGATCATGCTGAGCTGGGTGATACATAGATAAAAACTTGGTATTATTCACCAGACCATATTCTCTAAAGAACATCAAAAATGGGGCGCCTGGGTGGCTCAGTGGGTTAAAGCCTCTGCTTTCAGCTCAGGTCATGATCTCAGCGTCCTGGGATCGAGGCCCGCATCGGGCTCTCTGCTCAGTGGGGAGCCTGCTTCCTCCTCTGCCTGCCTCTCTGCCTACTTGTAATCTCTCTCTCTGTGTCAAATAAATAAATAAAAAATCTTTAAAAAAAAAAAGAACATCAAAAATGGGTAAGGAGTGGGGGAGGGGTGCAGAGAGGCCTTTAAAAGGCTTTGATTTTGAGTAAAAAGAAAAATTTGGTTCTTATTATTCTAAAACAAAATATAACTCATTCTGAGCAAAAGATTTAAGAACCAGAGATAATATTCTTTTGTGGGGTTAAGTCCATAAAAAAAAAATGATCAAAATACAAAAATGAAATTGTCCTTTTGCTGCCAGCACTCACACTTCAGAGAACAGCTGAATATGGCATCTGTATGATGGTACCAAGGGGTAAATCACCCCTACCTCTCTGAAAAAGACAGCAGTAATGAAAAAGGGAAGTGGGTAGTAATTTCTGCGTTGTCATCTTTCCCAGAACATCATAACCAAAATAATGGTCAACTTCTTGGATAAAGCAAAAATATTTTATTTCTAAAGTTCAGAATCTCTGTTTTTAAATAATAAAAAAACAAGTAATGGTTATCTACCTTCCCCCCCCCCCAGAAGGAGGCAAACTTGTGTGACTGAAGGATATTTAAAATGAGAGTGAGAAAAGTATGGGTGTTAGCTCCCTCTTTGCCACTACCTTCCAATGTCCTTTGGCTAATTTCTCGGAGTTTCCATTCCACACTTAAAAAACGAAGGGGCTAACTAAAGTATTGGGGAAACCCAAAATACCACAATTCTAAGATCTCAAGTACTTGTTTGCAATTCATTTCCCAATCTCCCTTAACCTCTAGCCCTCTCACCTTATTAAAAGTGTTCTTGTAGAGATACACAATAACATCCACATTACTAGACAAAATAATCCATTTTCAGTCCTTGTTTCCTGACGTATCTGTTCTTTTTCCTACTTGTAAACCTGTAAATTCTATTTTCATTATAGCAGTCAAGATGATATTTCTCCTCCTCCTTCACCTTTCTTTTCTTCTTCCTGTCCTTCTTTAACACTTTCTAAGAATTTTTTTCTTAAACATTTTATATTACTTTCAGCCAACACGGATAGGGCCTTTCCCACAGAGGAGTCTGAGTCAAGTCAAATAGAGACAAATCCTTTAAAATGAGCATTTACAGAGAGCTGTCATGTAAGTCAAAGATAACAATTCTTTAGCGATAGGGATTTGAGTGCAGCTCCAAACCGATTTTGTCCCTCCAGTGGCTGCTAGACTCTGGTTTTCACAGCTATCATGGTTGTGAGGCTAATAATTTTCAAGGCTTCCACGAAGCTGGGAAAAAGAGGATAGATATAAGGCAAGTTCACACACCATTATCTTGCTGTTGATACAAAAATTAATTCAGCCATTTTTCTCGAATAAATATTCCTCGACTCTTGTAGGATTTTGGCTGGTTTGAAGAGGTCAGAAAGATGCTGATTTTGACCATTTTGCACTGTTGTTGGTGCTTTCATAGAGGAAAGGATTTTCAGAGGTTCTTGATCTGCCATTTGAAAGTGTTTCCCTACAACTGGCTTTTATGAGGTTTATCCCCCAAGACCTGAATTTAGTTCAGGTTTTCCAAATTGCTGAAATGGTGCAGAGAACTCCTAGCAGAAAAAATAACAAAGGAACTGCACTTTGATGCATCATATTCAAGGAAGTGAAAAAGCAAAGATAAAGTTCTAAAGGAAGACAGAGAGAAAAAAGGAACTTTGCCAAAAAAGTAACATTTTTCATCAGAAAGTAGAGTTGACCCATGAACACCACAAGGGTTAGGGGTGCCCACTCCCCCAGCAAGTCAAAAATCCACAGATAACTTCTGACTCCCCAAAAACTTGACTAGTAACAGGCTGTTACTGACTTGAAATCTTACCAATAAAATAAACAGTAGATTAACACATACTTTGTATCTTACATTTATTATATACTGTATCCTTACAATAAAATAAGCTCAAGGAAAGAAAACACACTAAGAAAACCACAAGGAAGGGAAAATACATTTGCAGTATTCTACTGTAAAATTCTGCATGTAAGTAGATGGCCACATTTCAAACCCAAATGTTTAAGGGTTAACTGTATATCAGCCAGAAGATGATGGGATGACATCTTTAAGGCAGGGGGAAAATCAAAAAGGTCATCCTACCATTCTATTCCCAGTGAAAAATCTGTGGGGGGAAAAAAGGATAAATAAAATCTTTTTATAACAAATTAAAGGTAAGAAAATGCATTATTAGGACCACTGATGAGTATTCTATGACTTATGAATTTTTTTCACAGTCTTTTTCAATTAAACGCTTTGAGATACATTCACCATAGTTATAAGACATACTATAGAAGAGTCCTATGTACCCTTTTGCAAGTTTCTCTTAATGGTAACATCTTGAAAACTAAACCACATGTGAGATGCAGACATGATACAGTCAACATTTTAAAAGTGGCATTTCTAGGGGGAGCAAGATGGTGGAGGAGCAGTAGACGGATTATCATCAGGTCCTAGGAGTTCAGCCAGTTAGTTATTAAACCATTCTGAAAACATACAAATTCAATGAAGACTGAAGAGCACCAATTCTAGTAACAGAAAATCGATCACTTTCTGGAAGGTCTCTTCTGATTTGGTTAGTGTATATTTTTCTGGGGTCATTGCTACCATTTTAGTATTTTGTTCTCTCATTCATCTATTCTTATCTGTAAAAGAGTAGAAGGCAGAAAAACTCACCACAGGGGAAAAAAAACACACACAAAAGAATAAGAGGCAGAAACGACAGGTAGGGACCTAATCGATACAGACATTAGTAATATGTCAGAACTAGAGTTCAGAATGACGGTGCTACCTGGGCTTCAAAAAAGCATGGAAGATACTAGAGAACCCCTTTATGGAGAAATAAAATCCCTTTCTGGAGAAATAAAAGAACTAAAATCTTACCAAGTTGAAATCAAAAAAGCTATTAATGAGGTGCAATAAAAAATGCAGTAAGAACTGCTAGGATAAGTGAGGCAGAAGAGAGAATTAGTGAAATAGAAGACCAAATGATAGAGAATAAAGAAGCTGAGGAAAAGAGAGACAAACAACTACTGGACCATGAAGGGAGAATTCAAGAGATAAGTGATACCATAAGACCTAACAATATTAGAATAATTGGGATCCCAGAAGAAGAAGAAAGAGAGAGGGGGGCAGAAGTTATATTGGAGCAAATTATAGTACAGAATTTCTCTAATTTTGCTAAGCATCAAAATCAAGGAGGTACAGAGAACCCCACTCAAAATCAATAAAAATAGGTTCACACCCTGTCATCTAATAGTAAAACTTACAAGTCTTGGTGACAAAGAGAAAACCCTAAAAGCAACTCGGGACAAGAGGTCTGTAATATACAATGGTAGAAATATTAGACTGGCAGCAGACCTATCCACAGAGACCTGGCAGGCCAGAAAGGACTGGCATGATATATTTGGAGCACTAAATGAGAAAAATATGCAGCCAAGAATACTATACCCATCTAGGCTGTCACTGAAAACAGAAGGAGAGATAAAAAGCTTCTAGGACAAACGAAAACTAAAGGAGTTTGCAAACACCAAGCCAGCCCTATGGGAACTATTGAAAGGGGTCCTCTAAGCAAAGAGAGAGCCTAAAAGTAACAGACCAGAAAGGAACAGAGACAACATACAGTAACAGTCACCTTACAGGCAATACAATGGCACTAAATTTATATTTTTCAATAGTTACCCTGAAAGTAAATGGGCTAAATGCCCCAATCAAAAGACACAGGGTATCAGAATGAATTAAAAAAAAAAAGACCTATCAATTTGCTTTCTATAAGAAACTCAGTTTAGACCCAAAGACACCTCCAGATTTAAAGTGAGGGGGTGGAAAACAATTTACCATGCTAATGGACATCAAAAGAAAGCTGGGGTGGCAATCTGTATATCAGATAAATTAGATTTTAAGCCAGAGACTATAATAAGAGATGAGGAAGGACACTATATCACACTTAAAGTGTCTGTCCAGCAAGAATATCTAACAATTTTAAATATCTATGAGCCTAAAATGGGAGCAGCCAGTTATATGAACCAATTAATAACAAAATCAAAGAAACGCATCAACAATAATATAGTAATAGTAGGGGACGTTAACACCCCCCCCTACTGAAATGGACAGATCATCTAAGAAAAAGATCAACAGTGAAATAAAGGCTTAAATGACAAACTGGACAAGTACATCACAGATATATTTAGAACATTCCATTCCAAAACAACAAAATACACATTCTTCTCTAGTGCACATGTAACATCCTGAAGAATAGATCACATCCTGGGTCACAAATCAGGTCTCAACCAATATCAAAAGATTGGGATCATTCCCTGCACATTTTCAGACCATAATACTCTGAAACTAGAACTCAATCACAAGAGGAAAGTTGGAAAGAACTCAAATACATGGAGGCCAAAGAGCATCCGACTAAAGAATGAATGGGTCAACCAGAAAATTAAAGAAGAATTTTAAAAATTCATGGAAGCAAATGAAAATGAAAACACAACTGTTCAAAATCTGTGGGACACAGCAAAGGCAGTCCTGAGAGGAAAGAACATAGTAATACAAGCCTTTCTCAGGAAACAAGAAAGGTCTGAAGTACACAACCTAACGCTACACCTAAAGGAGCTGGAGAAAGAACAGCAAAGAAAGCCTAAACCCAGTAGAAGATAAATAATAAAGATCAGAGCAGAAACCAATGAAATAGAAACTAAAACAACAGTAGAACAAACCAATGAAACTAGGAGCTGATCTTTGAAAGAATTAATAAGATTGATAAACCCTGGCCAGACTTATCAAAAAGAAAAGAGAAAGAACCAAAATTAATAAAATCATGAATGAAAGAGGAGAGATCACAAACAAAGAAATACAAACAATTATAAGAACATATTATGAGCAACTCTAAACCAGCAAATTGGACAATAATCTGGAAGAAATGGACCATTCCTAGAGACATATAAACTACAAAAACTGAACCAGGAGGAAACCGAAAACCTGAACAGACCCATAAGCAATAAGGACATTGAAGCAGTCATCAAAAATCTTCCAACAAACAAAACCCCAGGGCCAGAAGGCTTCCCAGGGGAATTTTACCAAACAATGAAAGAAGAATTAATACCTATTCTCCTGAAACTCTTCCAAAAAATAGAAATGGAAGGAAAACTTCCAAACTCATTTTATGAGGCCAGCATTACCTTGATCCCAAAACCAGGCAAAGACCCCATCATAAAGGAGAATTACAGACCAATATCCTTGATGAACACGGATGCAAAAATTCTCACCAAAATACTAGCCAATAGGATCGAACAGCACATTAAAAGGATTATACACCACGACCAAGTGGGATTTATTCCCGGGCTACAAGGTTGGTTCAACATACACAAATGAATCAATGTGATACACGACATTAATAAAAGAAAGAACAAGAACCATATGATCCTCTCAATAGATGCTGAAAAAGCATCTGACAAAGTACAGCATCCTTTCTTGATCAAAACTCTTCATAGGGTAGGCATAGAGGNGGTACATACCTCAATATCATCAAAGCCATCTACGAAAAACCCACAGCGAATATCATTCTCAATGGGGAAAAACTATGAGCTTTTCCCCTCAGGTCAGGAACACGGCAGGGATGTCCACTATCACCACTGCTATTCAACATAGTACTAGAAGTCCTAGCCTCAGCAATCAGACAACAAAAAGAAATAAAATGTATCCGAATCAGCAAAGAAGTCAAACTCTCACTCANACTCTCACTCTTTGCAGATGATATGATACTTTATGTGGAAAACCCAAAGGACTCCACTCCAAAACTGCTAGCACTCATACAGGAATTCAGTAAAGTGTCAGGATATAAAATCAATGCACAGAAATTAGTTGCATTTCTATACATCAACAACACGACAGAAGAAAGAGAAATTAAATAGTCGATCCACNCAATTGCACCCAAAACCATAAGATATCTAGGAATAAACCTAACCAAAGAGGCAAAGAATCTGTACTCAGAAAACTATAAAGTACTCATGAAAGAAACTGCAGAAGACACAAAGAAATGGAAAAACGTTCTATGCTCATAGATAGGAAGAAGAAATATTTTGAAAATGTCTATGCCACATAGAGCAATCTACACATTTAACGCAATCGCTATCAAAATACCATCAATTNCCAGCAATTTATTTCAAAGAAATGGAACAAATAATCCTAAAATTTATATGGAACCAGAAAAGACCCCGAATAGCCAAAGGAATGTTGAAAAAAAAAAGCAAAGTTGGCGGCATCACAATTCCAGACTTCAAGCTCTATTACAAAGCTGTCATCATCAAGACAGTATGGTACTGAACAAAAACAGACACATAGATCAATGGAACAGAATAGAGAGC